>JAYEVH010000391.1:0-177142 GCA_036346255.1 Ampelocalamus luodianensis | reverse complement strand
TTGTTATTGGTTTTATCGCCTTTTAGCGTTAGGTTCAAGAGTTTATTGAACTCGAGCACTCCTCTCCGCAGCAAGACCAATCCCGGCAAGGCAAGCAGTTTGATCATGTTAGTCCCTGTATTTTCAAGTATTTATGTTGCTTACAAATTCTATGTATGCATTGCCGCTTGTGTTTAACTCATGTCGTTAGTTGACCTAGTAGATGCATTTTCTTAGGCAAATGATTATCCTTTACTACCATGAGCCTAGGTTATTGCTGTGATTTAGAGCTCGTGGATGAGTTCTTGTCACTTAGTAGTTTGCAATTAATTGCTTAGCCATGCTTAGCTTCCAGAAATGGGCGTTATCGACTTGTCGATAACCTTGATCACATAAAACTTATTATGATCTATGATTTCAGCCTTGTGCCATGTCTACTTATGAAAACTAAAAATGAAAACAAAATAATTTAGACTTGGGCACAATGGTAAGATGGTGTGATTTTGGGTGTGACTGGAATAGTGCCCGGGTCAACAAGGACCGAACATCTTGTTACACTAAACCAAGCATTTTAGCGTGCTAACCACACTAGAGGGTATGGGACCTCTCTTGACTTAGTACTTTGGCGTGTATTGGCTTCTGGTCAGAGAGTCGCGGGAGGATGGTGTTGGGAGCATTGTAGTGTCCGAAAGACTTCACCCGTAATGGGATTTGTTGTGTTTCGGCTTGCAATGTAAGCGTATGGGTTTCTATCCATACGAGTGGCTCGTAGTTAATGCACAAGATTGGAAATGTCTCGTAGGACTTAGCCGTGCCGGCATACCTTCTAAGTGTGCTTTGTGTCTTAAAGGCGATGCAAAGTGTGGGTACATTGGTACACCCCGAGGTTAAAACTATTCGAATAGCCTCGTCCTAGGTTATGGACACGCTTGGCAAGGTCTTTCAAGAGTTAGACTACAACCTTTTAATTAAAACTTGATGGGTGGTACGAATCGGGGATTCATGCTATGTTATGGTGGCTATTGGGATAGTCACTTCCAGGTGGTTACTTGTATGTTTCTTTATGTCGCTGTTATTTTGACAACAAAACAGATTTGCAAACTTGTTTTTAAATGTATTACATTATTGCAAATAAAGTTGGCTTTGTGCAAAATGAGACATATAACCTCCACCTAAATAAGCTTGCATGTAGTTTATGAATAGATCTGCTATTCCACACGTCAGTCTTGCGAGTACCTTTGTGTACTCAGTTATCTTGCTTAAATGTATTTGTTGCAGAGGAAGAAGGTGAGCTCGATGGGCCTCACTTTTGTGAGTTGTGTTGTGGTAGTTTGCGGGGCGACTAGCTTGGCGGCCCGGTCGGTTGCCTTGTGGGTTGTGTTGGCTAACCGGTCGACTTTTGTTCTTAGCCATCTTATGGCGCTTTTGCTTCCGCTGTCATTCTTATATATTGTGTCATTTGGCCGGTCGGCTCTTTTGTAATAACTTTACTTTATGTATGTCGTTGTTGAACCTAGTGTTAATTGTTGTATGGAAATGATGTATGATCTTGTGATGATGAGCGTGTGCTGCAATTCTGGGAAGCACATGTCCATCGAGGCTTAGGATATTTAATTAGTAACGCTAGAACCATATGGAGGTTAAGTGTTACTAGTTAAATACCCCGGGTCCTCACATGGTCGTAGTCGATCGTCCAGCGCCCTCGTGAATCGATCGTCTCCTCCAGCAACCTCTGAAGTTCCTTGTGAAGATTGTGGATCATCCTCAAGCACAACAGCAACCATAGCAGCATCTCTACAGTATCCACACATCCAGGGAAAGAACAACCGGACATTGGTGTGCTAGCACCAAGTCGCACGGTGGGGCTCTCTCGGGAAGATGGTGACTAGGGTTTTGGTGGAGTAACTCACGTCTCTCGCATGTCCCCCAATAACCTTAAGCATCTCCTTATATAGTGCTCATGATGGATCCTATCCGAACACGTTTTGTTCTAACCTATTAAGTGTGTGACCCGTTAGGTTTATGTGTAGTCGGTTGTGACTCGGAAACCTTTTCCGACCACGTGTCGTTAGCGGTTCCTAGCAGGACATAACGATTCTCGAATACACACAAATTATATCAGATGAACCTTACTGCAACATGACCTACATCAAGGTCCTTATCACTTACGACCAGCTCATATCTCGTCATGACCACCCATATTTAGGTACGACTGGCTAGTACTTAAGTATGACCATCTACGACCAGCCCATATCTCCATATGACTAGTTTATAACTGTGTACGACCAGTTCATATTTAGTCTTGACCAGTTCGTAACTCTTTACGACCAGGTTTCGACCACTCTGCAATATTACGTTCGACCAGTCTATGACCAGCTCGTATCTCTATACGATCAGTCTGTAACTGATCGAACTAAGCGATCTACTCATGTATTCTCCCTTTGCCTCATGGTATCTGGTTTGAACTCCAGGTGAGATATATGTCATCGATGGGTTGTTCAATACATTCTCGATCGAGTGTCGGATAACCTTATGTGGTCAAACTCTTCGACCACCAGTGGTACGGCTATGCACTTTCTTTATCTGACCACTTCGAGGGGCACAGAGATATCTCTCCTATTATGTTAGAAGCGGCAAATCCCATATTCGACCAGTCACATCCCTCCGCATGTTTCATAGCATACCCGAAAACTACCTTTGTAACTACACAGTTACGAGTAGCGTTTTGCAACCCCTAAGAGTGCTATTATATGTGTAGGAAACTATGCTGATCTTAGGTCTAAGAATTATACATCATCCTTGCTTGAGACCAACTAATGACACATAGAATCATAACAATCTCAGTAGTGTCTCAAGGTGAGTCTATCCAACCCTATGTTCTCTAACATGCGTTCACATTATTGATTTGATAACCCCATATCTATGACCGGTGAAACATGGTCATCAATCAATAGATATGCTGGTCGTAGAGTCATTGGTGTTCCAACCAGTGACATCTGACCAGGGATACCATTTAGAACGACATCATATAAGTTAAAGAGCTTCACCAACAAGTCACATACTTGTTAATCTTTATAACCAATGATTCATTCAAAGAACAGAATAATATTTATTCAATAACTCATAAACATAGACGTGATACAATCATCTCTATGATTGCCTCTAGGGCATATCACCAACACCGTTCACAAACTTGCTCACGATAACAATGTGTTTCTAGAGTTTCATCCTAAATTTTTCTACATAATGGATCAAACCATGAAGATGGTTGTTCATCAAGGACCATGTATGGGGGCCAGCAATCACATCTATTGGAGGTTTGAAGTATTTATGTTAGTTTTGTCGATGATTTTAGTCGATTCACTTGGATTTATCTGTTGAAACATAAATTGATGCGTATCATGTGTCCCTTCAATTTCAAAAGAAAGTTGAGCTTACTCTTGGCACAAGATTCACTGTGTTCAAACTGACTGGGGCGGTGAATACCAAAAACTCCACAAGTTCTTTAACTCTGTTGGAATTTCTCATAGAGTCTCTTGCTCACATACTCATCAACAAAGTAGTGTTGTTGAGATAAAACACCGTCATGTTGTTGAGACTGGCCTTGCTTTCCTTGCTCAAGCCTCAATGCCTATTCGATTTTGGGATGAGGCCTTTCTTACATCCTGCTATCTCATAAACCGATTACCAACACGTGTTCTCAATCACACTACACCTCTAAATAAATTGTTAAACACCTCACATGATTACTCCTCCATGCGCACCTTTGGTTGTGCCTGCTAGCCCAACCTTCGCCCATACAACTCTCAAGCTTGATTTTTGCTCCACTCTTTCCATCTTGCTTGGATACAATAGTCTACATAAAGGTTACAAGTGTCTAAATCATTCCACGGTATTGTGTATGTTTCTAGAGATGTGGTGTTTGATGAAACTTATTTTCCTTTATCTGAGAATCCCACTCATACTCATTCTGATCACGCCAATGATCCATCCATTGTCACCTTGCCACCATTACTTCTCACGTCTCCTGTTTCCAAACCGGTAATTTTAGAAACTAACATTGGGTTTGACATATTTGGTTCTACTAATGCTGTGGCTTCCTCTAATAATGTCTCCATAGGTTATCCAAGAACTATTCTCCCGCATGAGCATGGGGGTGACAAGTTCTGCTACTGCAAAGAGCTAGATGTTGAAGAGTCTTTTGAGTTACCTCCAGATGATGCTCCTTCTGTCATTCTTCCCGGTCACACAAGACTTTAGAACAGAATTGTCAATCCCAAGGAATACACCGATGGGACAGTAAGGTATCCCACGAACAAAAGAGTATTTGCTACTACCATCAATGAACCGATCTCTCATGTCCAGGCACTAGAGCATCCTGAGTGGAAAGAAGCAATGGAAGCTGAATACAGTGCTCTCCTCAAGAATGGTACTTGGAACTTAGTACGAAGACACCACAGTCAGAACGTAATTGGATGCAAGTGGGTTTTCAAAGTAAAACAATAGTCAGATGGCACAATTGATAGATATAAGGCATGGCTGGTGGCCAAAGATTTAAACAGCGATATGGCATAGATTATGTAGATACATTTAGTCAGGTAGTCAAATGTACAACTATTAGTTTAGTCTTGTCTATTGCAGTGTCAAGAGGTTGAAATCTCATACAAATAGATGTGCAAAATGCTTATCTTCATGGAGTTTTAGAGGAGGAGGTTTATATGCAACAACCTCCTAGATTTGAAGATGATCATCATCCTCAATATGTGTGTCGACTGCAAAAGGCACTATATGGTCTGAAACAAGCGCTACGGGCATGGTATGCAAGGTTGAGCACAAAACTACAAGAACTTGGTTTTCTTCCCTCAAGGACAGATATCTCACTCTTTATGTTCAACAAGGAAGGAATCAGTATATACATGTCAATTTGTGTTGATGATATTGTTATAGCCAGTTCTTGTGGAAAAGCTACTAACAGATTGATACAACAACTGTCAAGATACTTTGCCATCAAGGATCTAGGTTAGCTTAGTTACTTCTTGGGAATTGAAGCAATTATGAAAAAGGTTAACTTATTCTCACTCAAAAGAAGTACAAATCAGACTTGTTAAAGAAGGCAAACATGCTGAATTGCAAACTAGCAGACACTCCAATGTCGAGTAGTGACAAACTATCCAAGATACAAGGAGAGGTTCTATCAGAATTTGACACTTTCATGTGTTGCAGCACAGCGGGAGCATTGCAGTTCACAACCTTAATGTAAAATCCCAATTTTTGTGTCTTTTTGATATTTTCAAAATAAAATTATCCATTTGAATTTTCTTGATTTTTTAAAAGCTTAATTTGAAATAAAAAATAATTTAATGTGAGTAAATCAAACTTCAATTAAATTCACATTTTGTTTTATTTGATTTTCTGGTGTTCTCAATTGTTTTCTGGATTTCTCTTGGATTTTTTTTCAAGATCATTTTGTTATTTCTTTTGAGTTCTGTTTAACTTATTTCTTTTCTGTTTTCCCAAAATTTCTTTCTTTTCTTGTAAAATTTAAATTAAATTAATTATTTCAAAATTTTGGATTTTATTTGGAGTTCTTGATTATATCAATTCAAATCTCATATCAAATTCTAAAATCTAAACTCATTGTTCTTCTTCAATCGCAATTCAAATTCCAAATTGAATCAATTCAATTTCCATCTTCAAATCAAATTTTCTTCTCTTTCTCAGTTCAATTCCGGATCTCAAATTTAATCTTCGATTTCAAGCCTCGCATTCGATCTTCGAATTTCTTTCCGAATTTAAATTATCAAAACCCATAAATCTCAATGTAGAATTTATTCTTGAATATCTTTTCATTTTGAAACCTCAGTCAAAATTCAAATTCAATTTTTTAATTTGAATTTTTCTTTATCGTTTTATTTCGGCCGAAGCCTTTTCATTCTCCTTTTGGCCCTCCTTTGTTTTCTTTCTTTTGTTTTTTATCTCTATGCATCCTATGCTTGCACTCTACGCCTACACCACCGCGCCATGTGCACCCACCCCTCGCCTGTGCTCACCTCCAGCCACAACCACACCTGTGCCATGCCCCGCCCGCTACCTGTGTCTTCGCCCCGTCGCATGTCACCTAGCCGCACCATGTTGTGCCCGCACCCGCAACGCAATGTGCCGAGCCTCACATGATGCGACAATGGGTGTCCTGTTCTTTCGATCAGAAGGATAACTCAATTTGGTAGGGACGACTCTCACGATTCGACTACCAATCATACACGACCAATATGCCCGGCAATCACTGAACCAACTCCGTGATTGTTATCAACCTTGCTAGAAGCACGATCGACCTGAGCACGAAGGTCTATTCCTGCATTCAATCGAAGAACAAGCAAGAACAAGAGAATAAGCAATCTGAAATTGCAAATAGGATTGAAGTACACAATATAGTGGGATTCCGAAGTGGTATTATGGTTGGTCTAGTCGACACAAGTCAATACACGAAGTTGTAATGTAGCTAACTTTAACTAAACAAAATCCAAACCCTAAAGTGTCGCCCAATTGAGAATATATGAGGGTGATGGCCAGGGGGTGGCCAGGGGGTGGACGTATGCCCCTAGGGTTACAAGGCCCATGTGCCCAAGTGGAGGTAGCGCAACACCCTTTGCATCAATTTAAAATTAGTGCGGGTTGTTTTGGCAATTACGGCGTGCGGAAGGAATTTAGAGGTGGGGCTGGATCTGTTGGAAAGAGGATAAGATAAGCTTTCCAACAAGACTAAGAACACCTCAAACGGACTCTGTATGTGACTTCTATGCACGTTTGAAGTCGATGCTATCTCCAGAGGTTGAATTGGATTTCAGAACGTGTCCCACTGGAACTCTTTCTTGACTTGGAACCAAAATTATGTGGGGACCTTCCTTGTACCATGATGTGGATTAGCAGTTGTCGGGACCCAAAATTACGATTCTGGAACCCTCTGTGTATAATGCACTAGTCCAGGATCACGCTAGTGCACACATTATCAACATAGGTAAATACCAATCCACACAAGCGATAAATAAAGTAAACGATTAGTTTGAATAACAAATAAGGGTTTTGACCTTATGGTCGAGTTTATACTTATTGAGTCACGCAGGGCTAACAGAGAATAAAATAGCAGCAAAACAGAAATAACTTCAGCGCAGATCCCATCAATTCACCACAGGCAATCAACTGGGATCCAGACCTTAACGATCAGTAACCTTCGACGAACTCCTCCTCGAAAGAAGGCATAGACTCCTCTTCTTATGTAGGTTTGGGCGCAAGTTTTACAACAAGCGTGAGTACACAACCGTACTCGCAAATCATATCACAGAATGCAATTTATAGATGCAGACTTATTTCAAAAGAAAAGGCTTCTGTGGTTCTTTTACATAAAAACAATATTTGCAATTGAATACAAGTAATAAATTGAAAGCATAATTCAAAACAAATAAATAATATTAATTTAACAATTTTTTTCACAAAGACACAAAGCTAAACAGATTATTTCACATAGCCACATGACTTAGATCACATACGTCCCATCCCAAACATTTTATGAAAACTACCCCTCGTGTGAAATCCCTGAGCATGTCCATAACCGCGAACACGGCTATTCGAAAAGATTGATTTTACACTCTGAAGAGTTTGTACACTTTACCTACAAGATACAACTAGTGTAGCTAGCACCAATCGTAACAAAATAGTTCAGAAACTTCATCTCAAACATTGACATTCCCGATGTGCTTTCCCGCCAGACCAGCCCACAAAGAATGCTAGTCCGACACACACCGCTGGACTGGGATGTGACGAATCGTCCCACGATGCAACTACCAAGTAGTCACACCTCCACCATGTCACATAGCCTAACCTATCCACCTGAACATCAATGCCGAGAATCCATAACCTACTATGTTAGGCCCATCCCATCAGGCATGTGGTCGTACAGTAAGGCTCAGTTCAATGGCGCACAAAGTTAAGTCCTTAATTGACCAAGGCAAGACTTCCATTTTCTAACTATATCACAAAGATTATCATTCCTATTCACAAAATCCACCATATCACACAGTATCCACCACTTGCCTCACTCCAAATCCTTTACCACCAAGTTGGTTCTAGTGCAACACATGCTATCACGAAGTAATAACACATAGCACACAGTTTTACACAAAGTTCCATAGTCACTTAGTCAAATTTAATATTTGCAACTCAATGAGAATGTTAGACTCGTAGTATGGCTAAGCAATTGTATTCGCATCTAACCAACCCACGTTGGTGCTACAATATTACCAACTAATAAACCAATCCAGGGTGACAAGCAGTTATGACAGACAAAGCCAAGGTGTGATAACAAATTGGATAATAACTATACCCAAAAGCATTTAAATACATAATTAAAGTAGTATGCAATACTTTGAAACAAAGTAATTTGAAAACTGGGTTCAAGATGATCAATGGTATGACTTGTCTTGGCAAATGTCTAGGTACTGGTCTTGATCTTGAGGTGCTCCTTCTTCTCCAAAATTCCCCGATGTATCGACGTCTACTCGCAAACGAGACAAATAAATAAAAAAATAAATAATAGAGGCCAAACAAACTCCAAAAATTAAATAAAAATCTTAGATAAATAGATCTCAAATTTAGATGAATTTAGGAATTTGAATCGGCTCAATCGGAGTTCGGATGCAAAAGTTATGAGCTCTCAAGTTTAAATCTAAAAGAAACCTAATTTTAGATTTTCTCGAATTTTGAATTATTTCAACAGAAAATCAAATTATTGCGCAAGCATGACGTCAGCACAGGGATTTCGGAAATTAAAAGAATTGAAAGAAATAAATGACATGTGGGACCCATATGTCAGTGAGATGGCTCACGGTAGACTAGGTCTACCGAGCCTCGGGATCTGGAGATCGGTGGACTGCCGCGCGGGTGCACACGTGTGAGCTTACATGGCAGACACGCTCGCGACACGTCAGCACATAAGGTGAGGTGGTGGGTGACGTGCCGTCCACGTCGGACCCGACGGTAGGGCGGCACAAGACCCTATGGTCGCCGGCGAACGGCGGCTCCTCGTCGGCGGTGGGTGCCTGGGTGGTACCGGGAGGTAGAGGGGGACGCGGGGATCTCAATGGTGTGCTCACGGGTGCTCGGGGTGGACGAGGGTGACCGGCGGCGAGGTTAAGGCGGAGGCTGAGGCTCGGGCTCGATGGCGACGGCGTTGGAGGGGTTCTCCGGCGAAGGCGATGATGGTTCTGAGATGCGGGCGACGCGGTGGTCCCGAAGATGGCCTCCATTGACGACGAGGTGGTTTGGAACGGCGATGGTGGCGAAGAGGTCCTTCGGCGCCGCCAAGACGGCGGCGCCAGGGCTTCGCGCGGCTAGGGTTTCGGGGTGTTGCGTCACGGGGTGCGTCTCACGGGGGTTCTCGGGGCCTTAAATAGCCCCGGGAGGCGTGTCCACGAAGAACACGGCGCGGCGGCGATCGTATCGAACGGATTCGAGAACGGCACGGGAGATACGGGCCCCACGCCCGGCGATGGCGGCTCGGCGCGACGCGCGGCGAAATGCGCGCCGCGAACGGACTCAAAGATCGGATCGTCCATCCACGATCGAGCGGTCTAAAGCGCTGTGACATTCGAACCCCGAACGATCACACCGCCTCTGACCGTTAAATCTTGATCGAACGGTGGAGGATGAGCTGAGCGCTTGGAGAGAGAAGAGGCTGACATGCGGGACCCGCATGTCAGTCGGAGGCGCATGGCGCGCGGCTATACTGTTGCTGCATGGGAGTTGGGCGGAAAGGGGAATAGGACTGGGCTGGCTTCAAAGAATTCGGCCCAAAGCTTTTTCTGAGATTTTAAATAGCTTTTCTATTTTATAAAATACTAGAAATTCAAATAAGCAATAGAAAATAGCAAATGAACTTAAAAAATTCTAGAAAAATCTAGAAAATATATATGAGCACATAGAACCCAAATAAAATAATTTTGACTATTGTTCATGTTGGGATTATTCATAGTAAAGGTTTTTGATTGTAAAGTTCAATATTAAGCTTTTGAATTAAATTCAAATAAATCCAAATGGTGACTTTTCTCCCTACTAACTATTTAAAAGATTTTTCAAGCTCAGAAAATTGGGATGTTACAAACCTCTCCCCCTTAAAGGAATCTCGACCCCGAGATTCAGGCTAGCTAGAGAAAAGGTTGGGGAACTCGGCTTTCAGCTCTTCTTCATGCTCCCACGTTGCTTCTCCTTCTGAATGGTTGCTCCACTGAACCTTACAAAAACGAACAGTCTTGCTTCTTGTGTGGCGCTCCGCGATATTCAAAATCTTGACTGACTGTTCCTTGTAGGTGAGATCCTCTTTCAAGTCAATTGATTCTAGCGGGGCTTGCTCTTCTGGCACACGAAGACACTACATGTGATAATAAATTTGAAGCTACGAGTGTGAGGTAAAAAAAGAATAAAAACTCCAAAAGAAAAAAATATATTTGTTAAAGTTTCAAATAGTGTCAACTAGTGTTTCAAATAGTGTCAAAAATAAATTTTTGATCAAAATTTTCACTCCCTCCACGCCGACCATGCTAAATTTGTGCCAGGTGGCACATACGCAAACCGTGCTTGCGTGGCACGGACGCCAATTTCACGCCTCCTGGCGAGGACGCCCGCTGCCGTTCTAAAGGCCGGATTCGCAGTCCGTGCCACGGGACTCAGATTTCACACATGGTATGCCATGGGTAGTCCGCCCCAGGCACGATGGAGGGTGTTATTTTTGTCATTGACCTGGGGAGAGAGAGAGTCAATATTGCTATTAGCACGATAAATAGTATCATATAAGCCAAAAACTCAAAACTAATGGCGACAACAATTAAGCCGGCGCGGCAATATGCCTACCTGGTATGGTGTGCGGTAGTCAAATGACAACCCCAAGAGTAACGGAGGCAAACAGGGTCAGGTTTAGAAATAGGTGGGAGAGAGTGGATATTAAAAAAAATTATTTTAAAAAAATTATATTGTAGCAAGTCTATTGCAAACCATGATTTCAGTAGAAAAATGCAAATCAATGTGGTTTGAGCATCAAAAAACAAATTTTAGGAGTTAGATGAACCAAAAAAAAGTTCGTTGTGGCTTGTAACTTTTGTCTCTCCGAGCTCAGAGGAAAAAAGTAACTTTTGTCTTTTAACTTTTCTCAATTTTATTTTAGCTTATATTTATCAGGGATTTCTCTTTTTCCGCAGCATATACTAATACAAATTGAGATGGAGCTTCAAATTTTAAACTGAGACATATATTAGACTCATTTTTTTTCGAAAAGTTTCTTGTTGATTTTGTGCTCAAATTAATCAAAGTAGTTTGCATATCTACATTTAAATTGTGGTTTGGTCAAATTAAACCATTTCACACTACACGCAGTTGGTGAGCACGTGATGGATATAGGCAGCTGGATCTGTAGTCGTAGTCGTACCCAGCTAGTAGACTTGGTCACCGTATTGCCCCTAGGGAGTCAACGAACATTAGCACGGGGAAAATATGTCATAAAGAAGCATACATACGTGTTGGTTACGTTTGTGCTTAATGTCGTTGTGCCAACCAAGCATGCACATGCTACTATCATATATGGGGTACATCAACATTTGATCAAGACCGTATATACCAACTGCACGTTACAATAGTATAGATAGTTGCTGTTTATAGTAACTCTCCATATCACCTATAAACAGCACTACAGACAGCTCATACAATGAGTTGTGGTGATACAGCCGGCTACAGGATTGTAAACAACATACAATCTCTTAATGCTTTTCTTGGTTCTGATGCTACAGTCGGCTACAAAATTGTAAACAACATACAATCTCTTAATGCTTTTCTTAGTTCTGATGTTACAGTCGGCTACAGGATTGTAGACAACACATTTATCTATCTTTATTCTCTTTCACCCACATCAGCATAAAATCTACGTAACAGAAACTATAAACAGCCGATGTAAGCCTATTGTATATGACCTAACTATGGCTGCCTGCCAATCGTATTAACTGCGACAGATTCCACGCTTGGACGGCTTACAAATTAAGTACGGTGAAATTCCACGCTATTAATTGCCTCCGGTTTTACGGATGATCACTGCAAAGTTTGGCAAATGCTCTTTTTTTTCGTCGATCGCTTCTAAGTTTTCACCCTCCCGTAGCTTTCGTCGACAATGTACAGTGACCATGCCGGACAAAGATTCAACTTTGTATAAAAGTGGGCCCAGGTTCTGGCATGGCACCACGTAGGATGCATGCACTAATTAGCATCCATCACTAACGGGTGGTTACTTTTGGTCAGTCGGCGGCTGATCACGTGCTGTAATATATTTCCACAGCCTACTAAAAATCTCGTCGGTAGGGCTCAAAAAGCTGTACTTTGTTACATGCATGCATAAGTAGTCTCAGAGATACGATGAATCATTTCTTGGTGTATTTCTTGGTGCAGTAGTTGAGTTATGGGTGCACAACTTTATCAATTAGAGTTTAATTCTGGTACCCATCTTTATGCACATACGAGTGCGTTTCAATGAAAATTTTATGAGGTTTGCGGATTTATCCTCGGGCTCTGTTTGTTTTAGACGTGTGTTAAGGAGACACATTTGTGTATGTGTGGTGCATGTGTATGTGCTTCTTCCATATAATCGCAAAAAAATATATATGATCATACAAATGAAAAGGATGTATGCTAGGAACTAGGATAATTTTTTTTTATTAATTAACCCTTTTTAAAATTTTATTGTAAAGATAACCCTGCAAAGTTTATTTCCAATTCTGATCCCTTTGGTCACGTCACCACCCGTGGCGTCACAAAACAACACTGTCACGTCAGTCTGCATCTTAGAAATCTCTTGTCACACTATCACTAGTGGCGTGATAATGTTGTTTGGTCATGCCACCACCAGTGACGTGACAAAAAATGTGTTTTTAACGGACTTATCTTATGGCGTGATAATATTGTTTTGTCACGTCACGAGTGTGGCGTTATCAAAGAGATCAGAATTGAAAATAAAATTCGCAGGGTCAACTTTAAAATAATTTTTTTAAAAAAAATTATTTAATAAGAAAAGTTCGAACTAGGACGGTCACACCCCATTTCCTCCAGGGATTTTTTTAAGGAAAAAAAACATCTACTGAGCAAAGCCCACTTCAAATCTTCAATACTTCATTTTGGACGTAATCTCCCTTCTCCGCTTTGTGCGCTCCCATCACCACGTATCCCAGGTAAGGACAAAGGTCAAAGGATGATGTGGAGTCAAGCAATAAAGAGTGCATGTCTGCATGCATGGCGCTTCATCAGCAAAGGAAACAGGAAACAGAGGTCAAGTCCAATTTCTAATCAAGCTCGTCTCTCTCTCTAGAAGAAGAGACAGATTTTGTGCAGTAATTGTGTACGAGTTAGTTATCCTTGTGCGCTGATAAGCATGAAAATTTGCAAACTCCAACGGAGGTGTACAAGAAGGGCGGCTGGGGGGGGTTGCATTTTCCTCCAACCATTAATGTGTTTGCTGCTATCGCCACACGTATCCCATTCCGACATAAAGACATCACAAAGTGTAGATTGCAATATCAAAAGGGCACTATATACATATAGAACGTGGTCAAGATGGCACTATTTGATCCACTTCCTAATCTTGCTGATATATCCAAAGACAGATATTTACGTGGTAATAATGCATGCACGAGGTAGTTATCCTAGTAAGCTGGAGTGAGTATAAAGCACGAGCAATGAAAATGGGAAGTCAAACTTAACACCGGTACGTTAGAAATATGGATAATATATTCATTCTAGATTTTATTATAAGACAAAGATCACATAAAACTATAGATGTATAAAGTAATACTAACAACATACAACTCATTGCACTTATAAATATACACAATAATAGGATTATAATAGAATAGTTTGGTCGCACAACCAACTTACAGTCGGGACTTGATAAAGAACACGAAGCATCGCAGACTCGACACAGTACAAAACGTAGATGAAGCAACACAGCGAGCGGTCGCACAGATGCGCTGCCAAGAAATCTTAACGCCGCCCAGTGCAAGTGAACTTTGCGACAATGGTTCGGAGATACCCACGCACCCTCCTTCCCAGTGCACACCGAGGAGAAGGGACGGCTTGGTTTGACAGCACAACTATCCAGTACACTAGAACAGAGAGGAAGAAGGAGAAAATGGAAGTGAATCAATCAAATCTCGGGTCTAGACGTTTCTAGATCTTTTTAAGGTCGAGGCAAGGAACCAAAATAAGTTGCAGTGGCCATCTGACATGCCCACAGGCAATCGAGTGGAGGACGTCCCTAGTTCGCACGGTCTTCGTAGAATTCCACTTCATAGAACTCTGGGTTCTCTGGTTCACCCTCCTCTACTGATCAAATAGATGGCTCAAAGCTGTGAGTACTTTGAATGTACTCAGCAAGTCGCAGGGAACAAGAATGCAAGTAATATTTATGCAAGGCTTGACAAGGACAGTATTATGGTTAATTTGCAGAAAGCAGTATTGATAACAATTACCATAAGTAGATTACAAGGCACAAGTTGAAAGAGTAATACATAAGTAAACAAGTTTTTGAAAACGAGACGTGAGCACCTGCTCACTCTCGGACAACTCATGGTCACCACGACCACTCCTGATCCACTCATGACCACCCTTGTCCGCTCATGACCACTTCGTTTTAACAAAATCTACCCCTCATGACAAATCACAAGACAATGTCCATAACTGGGGACACAGCTATTCAAATAGTTTACACCCTACAGAGGTTGTACACTTGACCCACAAGAGATAATCTGTAACATCCCAAAGTTTTGTTACCAAAATAAAAAGTAATAAAGTTATTCTTTTATTAGATTTTCTGAGTTTCAATGGTGTTTTCTTGGTTTTCTTAAATTTATAAGATTTTAAAAGTAAAATAATAAAATTTATTGAGTTTTATGAGTTTTTATTGGATTTAAAGTGAAATATAAAATTTTAAGTAATTTCTGGAATTTTAAAAACTTTTTATTAAATACATTAAAGCCAAAAAAATTTATTTTGCTAAATTAATAGCCAATTATGAATTAGAACTATTTTTATTAAGTCCAAAATAAATAAGGGAATTTCTGTGAATTTTCTCATAATTTTTTGATTTAATTTGCTATTTTCTAAAGCCCTTTCTATTTATCTGGAATTAAACTAATTGGAAAATCAATTAAATATCCCAGTTAAACCCTTGGGCCGAAACCTCCTTAGCCCATCTCTGTTTTTCACACCTCTAGCCCAACCCCGGCCCGCTCTCACCTCCCGCTTCCCCTCTCTCTCTCCCCACCGTCCGATTTCAATCGGACGACTAACACGCACCCACGCCATCCCCGCTCCTCCGCACCCTTGGATTTCCATCCAACGGTCCGCGCGTCCGTCTTCCACCTCGCCTCCTCCTTCCTCCAGCTCCCGCACGCCGCCGCCATTAGCGCCCGCATAGAGCTCCATCACCGCCGCCAATTACGCCTCCTTTCCCCCCACACGATCGCGCGCATTAACTCCCCCTGATCTCGCTGCCACTCCTCCCAGCCATTTCCCGTCTCTCGCGGTCGTAATCGCCGAGATCGCCCTGTCACCGCCGTGATCCCCGCACCCGATCTACCACCTCCAGCCTCCTCCGCCCCTATAAAGGGAAGCACGAGGTGCCCCCGGAGTCCCTCAACCCACTCACACCACCCACTCCTCCTCTCCCCTCTCGGTTTCGCCTGAATCGGCGTTTCTTC
The DNA here is from genome assembly GCA_036346255.1 of Ampelocalamus luodianensis. NCBI lineage: Eukaryota > Viridiplantae > Streptophyta > Magnoliopsida > Poales > Poaceae > Ampelocalamus > Ampelocalamus luodianensis. The sequence goes on along the minus strand of JAYEVH010000391.1, from coordinate 161,384 downwards.
ATCGCCGGCCGCCATTCCTTCCGCCGCCTCTAGCGCCTCCGTCGTCGACGCCCCGACAACTCCGACCGCACCAACGGCATCGCCCCAACTCCACCGACCATGTGCGCACGTTCGTCTCGCCGGAGCATCTCCCGAACAATCGCGCCTCCATTAGTCCTTTTTCCTTTATTTCTTTTCAGCTGAAAAAGCTCTGATGATGTCAGCTGGCGTCATTAATCGAGTTTTCAGTAGAAAAATAATTCAGTAAATTCATGAAATTATGATTTTCATTATTTCATGTAATTTCAATCTTCCAAAGCCCATATCTTTTGCATCCGAACTCCGATTAAGTCCATTCAAATTTCTAAATTTGTCTAAATTGAAGATCTAGCTAACTAAACTAAAATTATTTAATTTGGAGTTCATTTGAGTTGTTATTTGAATTTTAGTTGAATTTGGCTTATTTCGCGATTAGATTTCGACGACTTCGGAGAGTTAGAGTTCGACGCCGTTTGAAGAGCACATAAGAGGATTGATTTTGATTGTATGATCATCATGATTGTACACTTGGACTACTTGGAGAAAGTACTTGTGAGTACTAGGTGACCTGTTAAGGAAAACAACATCACCTCATCAAGCAAGGCAAGTTATACCCTTTATCATATTGATCCCATTATTTCAAATTATTTATATTTTGTTTTAAATTATTACTGCATGCATATGTTTATACAATTATTTTAGTTCTCTGTTTTATTTGCCTAGTTATTCCAATCTTCCTTGTATAGACAATTTGAATGTTGAACGTGGATACCTTGTCACCATTAGGCAAAATGATACTAAAATTAATAATTTGCTTAGCTAATGCTTAGATCAAATCTCGTATTTGGGAAGTTTTTAGCCAAATCTTCCAAATTTGATTTAAATTGGTTCTATTGTATTGTTTTACCATAGATGGTTTATAAAATGCTTTTACTTGAAAAATAAAATAAAAATGGGTTTGGACTTGGGCGAAATGGATGATTGGTGGGTGCAGGTTTATGCACGAGCTTAATCTGGTTAGGATTAAGGCCTAGGGGTTTTATGGAAAGTCGCCCAAGACAGTTAAGGACCGGTCTTCGAGTGCATGATGCTATGCCTTATGTACTACCACAAGTCTGGAATGGGACAGATTTGGCTAAATAATTTATGATGTCTTAGTGTCATTTGTGCTATATTGTTGGTGTGGGTGTCGGTTAGACAGTAGTCCCACCTGGCGTAAGAGGGAGCTCCCGGAGGATGGTTAGTCCAATGGTAGCGAAACCTTAGCGAGCATAAATACATTAAGACAGAACATTGTAAAGGTCTCATGATAATCACTTAGTCACACACCTACGGAAGTGTGTGAGCGGACAGTACAAGTTGATTATCTCTTCTGGGTAAAGTTATACAACCTCTGCAGAGCGTAAAACTATTCGAATAGCCGTGTCACGGTTACGGACATGCTAGCAGAACTACTCAAAGTTAGACTCTGCTTTTGTTTGAAAAAGACTTCTTCAAAACTTGTTTATCCAAATGGGAATTGGGTAGGAAGCCATGTGATAGGAGGGTATCCTTCACCATTCATGTGTGAATGTTATCTTACTATAAAATTGAGAATTTATAAAATGAATTTTAGTTATAGAATAACTGCTTTGGAACTTAGGCCCTGTTTGGCATGGCTCCAACTCCCAGCTTCATAGTTGGAGTAGGTGGAGCTATGCCAAACGGTACAACTTCAACAAAAAATCGAATCTGGAGTTTGAGAATCTAGAGCGGGCTGTAGTGTATTTTTTCAGAGTTGCGAAGAGGTTGCTCCCCGCATGGAGCAGCAATCCTATTTACCTAATTGCCCACGGAGTTCACTAGGAATTACCCGCAACTGCCATCGACCAAAACCCAGTCCCCATCCCGAGCCCGAGCGTTTCGCCACAGCCACAGAAACCTAGAGGAGGCGGCGACTAGGGCGGCCACGGCGGCTTCCTCCTCCATCCTCGTCCTCTCCCCAGCGTTTTCCGCCCCCTTGCTGGTGGCCAACGGCCAAAGCGAGCACGGGGCGAAACCCTAGACCCGGACCCCCTGCCGCCGCCACCGGAGACGACTCGATTCAAGTGGCAATGAGGGGGCTGCGCCACCACCTCCGCACCAACACCGGCTCCTAGGGCACCAACGCCGGTGGTGACGGAGGCGTCTCCAATGGTGAGCGGGAAGGCAACATTGGGGGCTGTTGGGAGTTTGGATCTTGTTATGCAAAATAGATTCATTATGGATCTTGTTAGACGAAAGATTATTCAGTGTTTGAAAGCTTAAGTTTATCACATCAAGATTAAGGGGAATAATACATCAATCGGCCGAACAAACCATCCGTTAGACGAAAGATTATTCAGTGCTCGCTTGTTGCTTGAGTGCTTGAATTCCCATTGAGGTCTTCTGTTGGTCTCCCTCCTTGTTCAGACCTTTCCATTGCAATACAAAGAAATAATTTTATCTACTACCTCTGTTGGATGAGAAACTAGAACCACTTCAGTTTCTATCTTGTTCTTTGTCAGCCAAAGGCTCAAACAAACAGTTGCTAACCTGTAAAACATAATCTTGTTCCTTTTAGCTCCACCTTTACTCATCCATTCATTGAGTAAATCAGCAATAGAGTTTGGTATTTTCGCAAGTGCAAGACATCTTTCATTCAACACCACCCAAATTTTGCCATGGAACATTGTGACAAAATGTGGTCGATGAGTTTCCACCAGTCTACACAATTTAAAATATTGTTGTCCCTGCCAGTTCCTTCTCATCTGTTCTGCCGTCTGCAATCTATCTTGAAAAGCTAACCATAAAAAAACAGCTTAATCTTCAAAGGTATTGTTGTGCCAAATGTCCATCATTCTAGCAATAAGCACCCCTCTAGTAGCAATAACATCTTCTGCATTCACTTTTTTAAGGAACCTTCTACATTTCCTTCTGCACAACATTAAGTTATAAATTTATAATGCAATGAAGTTCGTGATTAAATTAAGATTTTTATGTGAACACATTAAGTTCATGCATGGTCTTTCTCATGGTGACTTACTGACTTATATGGACAAGGTGAATATTGGCTTTATTTGTGCAAATTTGCGTTCACTTGGTATGTTTTTGTCTTTGCACATGCCTATAGAAATATGTAAGATTTAAGTCATTACTCATTACAGATCTCAGTCTGCAGCTGGTTTTTCTATGTTTACTTTTTTTTAAAGGGCATCTTTTGTGTTTCCTTGTAGAATATTAACAACTTCTCTGCTTTACTTGCAGACATGCCACCATCAGTTGGTAGCTGCAATGCTTCCGGCAACTCAAAGTTGTCTCTGCTGAACCATGATGTCGTGATGAGTCAATCAAGGAGCAAAGCAAAGATGCCAAAATATACACAAATGTCAAATTCTTTTGCTTCAAAACCTTTTGAAGAAAGCTGCACGTTATGAACTTTTATTATGATACTCATTGAATTTTTTTAGAGAAGTATAACATTTGTTATGAACTTTGTATGTTTATGTATGTTGCATTTAATTTTTTATTTTTAAATTTCGTATGTGGACGAAAAAGATGGCACTACATGGCATAACATGGTCAAAAAATAAAAATAAAAATAAAAGCACAGTATGACAGAAATCAACTTATTAAACTATTATAAGTTAAGCAATAAAAAAAGGTTACAAATCACAAAACAAGGGTAGTGCAGTCTTTTTACAATGATCTTTCTCATTTCTAGAGTTGAAGTCAATTTTCTAACCAAACACCAACTCAGACTGCTCCAACTTCTTATAGGAGTGAATCCAAGAGTGAAGCTGAAGTTGAAGTTACAAAAACTTGGAGCGGAGCTATACCAAACAGGCCCTTAGTATAAGTATTTAAAGAAAATGCTGCTTTATGCAAATCAACCAATAAGCCATCCTTTGTTACATCCATGTATGCATGTCATTTTGTTATTTGACCGGTGTAACTTGCGAGCACGGTAGTTGTGCTCATACTTGCTTTATGCAAATAAAATTTCGGAGGAGAAGGACTTTGCTACCAGTATGGATCTTGATGACTAGGCCGCTACCCCAGTCGATTACCTGTGGCAGATTGCTGGACTCTACTACTTCTTCTTCGTCTTCCGCTGTTGTTTTTATTGCTGGCTTGTAAGCCTCTTTTGTAATATACTCTGTTGATTATTAATAAAGTTGTGATATGAATTTGTTACCATATTTGTTTACTGTGTGAACTAGCTACTGATCATGGGACTAGTTCAGAAATACACAGAGGATTTGGGATGTTAATCCTGGGTCCTAACATAATCACCTGATATAATACACGTTTCATTTGACATTTGAATCATGGTGAGACTATCACATGGTTCTTTCAAAGCTCCGTTTTGACTCGGTTCTGCTCGCTAAGGTTTCACCTTCCTGGCCCCCTTTTGCGCCATGTGAATCAGCACACACCACCACGATAGAACCGACTCAAAATATTGCTAAATAGTTTGCCCTGTCCACCCCATAATAGACTTGTGGTTGCACTGTAAGGCCCAGATCAATAGCACACAAAGTTAAGTCCTTAGCGATAGCTCAGGCGAAACATCCTCATCCCAAAGTACTTCCTGCACCCCCTTTACTGCATGATCATTCGCTTGAGCAATAAATTATTTTTGTTCAACCCGGCCAAATGACAACCCTTGCCATCGCACAACAAGTTTTATAATAGTGGCATCGCGCCACAATTGATACAACTATGATTTCACACCACCGTTTCACAATAGTGGCATCGCACCACAAGTCCATATCTTATTAGTCAAATTAACATTCTTTGAGTAAGTGAACGAAAATCCTTCGGATAACTAAAGCATGTGTAAGAATAAATGATACCCAGGTTGGTATACCAATAATGTCCAGCTAAAAATTACCCAACCTATGTTGTCCAAGGGAACATGTCAACACAATCATTCAAGGAGGCATACTATCAAGTAGGTGTATAGCTATCTCCTAAACCATTTTTATACAACTAGCCATGCATATTGATACAAAACAACATAGTTTTATAAACTGGATTCAATATGATCAAAGGTCTACGACTTGCTTTCGTTGAAGAGTTGGAAAGCTTCGGTTGAGGTTGTCGAGTCCACGAACTCTTCAGAGAAGCCGGAATCTATACGTGCGAACAAAGCCAAATAAGAAAATAAAGCTACAAAAACTCCAACGAAAACACCAAATCAAAGCCAAAAGAAAGATATTGAAGTAAGATTAAGATAGAAAGGTAAACTACTCAAGCTGGATCTTGAACAAAGGAGGTCGAGAGTGAGACAGTGAAAGAGAGAGCTAGAAAGCTGAGTGGAAACAAAAGGGCTAAGAGACTCCCTGGTGCCATAGTTGTAGAGGAAGGAGAATGACCGGGTGACAAGATGGGCGGCGGGATTTGCGGTGGTGAGGCATGGGCTCGCTGCTGGTAGGACGGGGTGGCTCGGCAGAGGCAACGACATTTAATGCGCACGTCACTGCAGACCCACACGTCGCATTTAATGCGCACGTTGCTATAGAGGAAAACGTGGGTGAATAGAGAAAGTGAACAGGAGATTACTGATGGGGCCAGTCATTACCAAAGGGGGTGATTGTGACCACAAAGGGGGAGGTCTTGGTGGAGGTCCAAAGGTGGAGGTCCTGCGAAGTAGGAGGTCTTGAGAAGGAGGTCCTGCGAAGGAGGTCCAAAGGAGGAGGTCCTGAGGAGGAGGTCGTGGCCAAGAGGGTGATCTTCACCAGGAGGGTGGTCTTTGCAAAAGGGGAGGTTGCGACCGAGACGGTCATCTTTGCAAAAAGGGCAGTCGTGACCCAAGAGGGTGGTCTTTGCAAAAAGGGAGTCACAGCCAAAGAGGGTGGTCTTTGAAAAAGGGTGGTTGTGACCAAAAAGGGTTGTCTTTGTAAAAAAAGGGCAGTTGCGACCAAAGAGGGTCGTCTTTGCAAAAAAAGCAATTGCGACAAAAAAGGGTCGTCTTTGCAAAAAGGACGGTTTGCAACCAAAATGGGTGGTCTAGGGCATGAAGGTCGTTCGATTCTGATCGGACGACTCACAATGATTGGGGACGTTCGGACTGGGCAGACACACAAATGAGATCAGGCCGTTCAAACATGATCGAACGACTCGCAAGAATTGGGGGCCTTCAAACTGGGCGAACATCCAAACAAGATCGAGCTGCTGAAACACAATCGGACGGTTCACAAGGATTGAAGGTGCGGGCGCGCAGGGAGGAGGAACTAATAGAGATAATGGGATTTAAAGGCCAGAGAACTCCAATAACTCGAGATAAACCAACTTCAATTAATTAAAGTATGATTAATTCAAATTAAACTACTTCCAACTTCTAAAACTTCAAGTTAAGCTTGAGAAAAATAACAAAACCAAATGGTTATTTTTATTTTGAAAATTTTCAAAAAGGCTTGAAAATTGGGATGCTACAGCCTGGCCCTTAGTCGACGCTGCCGTGGCGTAGCACCGACGAGCCGTCGAACAAGCGTGCGGATGGGAAAGCCCATTGTCATACGCGAAAAATGCGTAGTACGACTATTAGGAGTTAAACGAAGATGATTAGCAATAAATGGTTGTCTTAACGCGCTAATGAGTCACTTACGTGTGGGCCTAGGCACTTAAGCACCATATGCTATGCATGTGCGCGGGTGGACCGAGTCCTTTGGACCATGTCACGAACGATGGGTCCCACATGACAGTACGCGATTTAAAACGAAGTTAAATGAAAATGCACTGTTCATTAGGCCCACCTGTTAGCTTTGAGTCTTGGCGACTTTCGGATCACTCCGAACTGACTACATCATCTCAATCGAACGGTCCGAACGTTTTTAGCTCAAGAAATTAAAAGAAAATCCAGAAATCAATTATTTGCACACTGAAAATTTGAATAAATTCAAGAATGCATAACTAAATCATCTTAACTCCAAATTCAGTGGAACCGATTTGGTAATTTTCATTTTAACTAAAATTTATTATAAATTAGGTTTCAAACTTGTCTCAGTCATAGACAATATATTTTTTGAAGAGTGATCCCAAAATGAGTTTTTTTAACTACAAAATGCTATTTACTTTAAAAATTCATAACTAATTCATATGAACTCCAAATGAGATGAACCAAATTATTTTGATCTTATAACTTTATCCTCTATTTATCTATGTAATCCTTGTATCTACCACTGCTCTACAAATTTTTATCAAATAATTAAATTCGGTGAATAGTAATAGATCCTAATTAAATTGGATTTTCTAGAAAACTAAAATTCAAACTGCTATAACTCTCACATACTAAATCCAAATTAAATAATTTTTACCCCTAAATTCATCTAAAATTATGTCTTAGCTACTGTAGAAAACTCATGCATTTTTGAGCAATTTTAATTTTGAGGTAATTCTCGGTGTTTAGCGATGTACTTATTCTATAGAGTCCGAAGTAATCGACGTAGACTCCTTTGCCACCGAGAGCGAACAACTCGACTTCCAGAAAGGCAAGCATAATTTGAACTTTCTTTTGCATCATATTGATCCCAGTTTTTAATAAGTTAGTGTTTGAAATGCAATGATATTGCTTACATGCTATTTTTTGTATATTGATATGTTATGAGTAGTTAGTTATGTCCTACACTTGCTGGTTATCCTTGATTATTCCATTATACATGTGCTTAAGATAGATGCTTGTGATGATATGAATGGCTGTGTCGAATGCTTAGCCATTGCGGGTCTAGAAAACACATGAGATCAATTGGCGGGATTATCTCGTCAATTGTGGGAGACACATAACCTTTCTTATATTTATTTTTGTCCAGATCATTGGATCTAATTTTTGAGTTAAACTTTGTATTGTTAAATGGTTTTTGGTCTGGACAAGTGGTTGTTAGTGTGGGTACTGTTATGCACGAGACTCGGGTATGTGGTGGTCTTGTTCGGACCGTTAAGGACTGAACTTTGGACTGTTGTTTCCAAGCACCCTTCGTACTTCCACACACGGGTTGGGAGCTTCTTGGTCAAGTAAGGGGAGGGTTTTATTGGGTTAAGTTCCAGGTGGTGTGAGGACACTTGTGTTTGATCATTTGTCCGTAGGAGCCGATGTAATTTCTATAGTGTGCATGGGAGCACCATTTTTCGTTATTTACATTACATCAGTATTTCCAACACAACTTATGTGCCCACTTAGCTAGCGCTATCCGTATCTTGTACTAAGTATGGGGTTCATCGCGTAAGGGGGACTTATCTCAATAAGATTTTCTTGCTAAAAAATACCGAATCTCGATCTACCCGACCGACATACCTAAGGAAGTGTGCTATTATCCGGAGGCTTACGAGCAGGATCGCGTCATGTGGGTAAAGTATTACACCTCTACAGAGTGTAAAACCTATTCGAAAAGCCGTATCCAGGGTTATGGGCAACACTTGGTTACGAATGACACCATTAGTAGACTCTAATTAAAAGTTGATGTGGTTATAACTTGGTTTCGGCATGAATGGGATGTTCATGCATTTTTAGTTTATCAAAGTGTGCAGCCACTTTGGTATTGCTTGATCTATACAATTATCTATGTCTTTTGAACTCTTTTTCTTAAACAATGGTTTACAAAAGGGTTTTTGAACACAAGATGGTCTAGGAATGTAAGTTGCTGTGTTTCCTGCAAAACTAAGCCACTACTGCCATTCTTTTGATATCCTCTATGCATAAATACTTTTAATTTGTGTAATACTTGCGAGTATAATTGTACTCAATCCATCTCTGCAAATTCTGGTGAGGAAGACTTCGAGCCTGAGGAGCTTGTTAGCACCGATTTAGGCGACACTGACGAGTAATGCTATCATTTAACTCCCAGTCGGTTGCCATGGGTTATGGGGCACACCATGCTGGACTTTTGGTTTGTTTACATTACTTCCACTACTACTTATTATTCTTATTTGAATTTGGCCGGTCGACCGCTTTGTAATAGTTGTAGACTTAACTATTATGTTGTATGACTTTTGGATTATCATGTATGGATGTGACCAACGTTGTATGTGAGTATGAGCGTGTTGGTCATTGATCCTGGAACCAACATAGCCTCATGCTCGCTGTTGATGTATTCCCTATTAACTTGTTTAAGGGTGTGTTTGGACCGATTTGAGAACCGGTCATCATGTCGTGCTTGCAGAGGAGTAGTACGCATGATTCTTTGGGGCTCTAGTTCGGTCGTGCCTCCCACTTAGATAGAGTTAACTTGGAATCTATTTACTCGAGGCCCGGATTTATTTCTATAAGACCAGGAAGGCCTTGGTCTTGCAGAAATAACCCAGGGGTCCTTGCACCAGTAAGCCCACATACAAATGGGTCTCTCACTCACACGCGCTTCTCAAGCGTATGACGATCTGAGGCTTACAAATCCATCTCTTCATGATTTTGTCCTCCTCATGGCCCAAACTAGTTCTCCTTTGTGTTGTCTGAAGTGGATTAGATGCCCAAGAGGGCGGGTGAATTGGGATTCTTTTTGTTTTTGGATAATTTAAAAATCTAATCTTTTCTAACCCAACCTATGTGTTTATGGTTTTTAGTGTGGCCAAACAACTCCTACACAAGTCTGGTGAAGTTTTTAACCTATGTTCCAGTCCTACACAAGTATAGTATCTAGGAATTTGAAAGGACAAGAAAGTAAATACAGAAACAAAAAAATAGACAAGAGGCACAACCAATTATTTACCGAGGTCTCAGAGATTCGGCAATCACCCCTACTCCTCGTCGGAGCACTCCCTAGGAGTACTGCTCTGACCTGAAATTGCACAAGGAATCAAGCCTTCCACTCGTGGTAGTCCTTCTCCATTCTAGATAGGTGGACTCCAAACCTTCACAATCTTCCTGGAGCCTTCTACAAGCTCCTCCTTGAATGTTCACCGAGAACCACACCTCCAAGCTTTCTAGGAGATGCCGATCTCCAAAGGTAACAAGCCTAGACCGTCACCTGAACCTAGAAAGGTCAAGCAACTAAAGTGATGACACTAAAGCCCTATGCTACCTCTCAAATATCTCAAAATATGCTCTTGAATGCTCTTGATCTTCCCTTGGTACGAGGTAAACCTATAGAGGGGCCAAGAGTGCTCACAAAAATACCCACGCCAAGTATTTATAGTCCCCTTAAAGAAACTGGTAGTTACACCCAATTTTTTTAGAAATCAGCACCTTCTGGATTATCCAAAACCCTTCTGGATCATCCTAAACGTTGAAGTCCAACGGTAAAAACACTAGCCATTACATGCCTAAAGTATCATCCGATAGCTTCTGGATCAAACTGACATCTGAATGATCCTTTCCATTCGGATCATCCTAAATGTACAAAAGTTTCAACCTATGCCGAAAACCAATTCTCTATCCCAATGATCCACTTGCTTGTCCGTTAGCTTCCGGATTAGACTTACATCCGGATGGTCCTTTTTATTCGGATCATCCTAAAGGTACACAAGTTTGAGTCCATGCCGAAAACCATCTCTCAATCTCAATGATCCGCTTGCTTGTCCGGTAGCTATAGGATCATTCGGAATGTCTAAGTTTCCAACAACATGAAAATCACCACCTTCGGGTCCAATGATCCGCTTACTTGTCCAATAGCTATAGGATCATCTGGAATACATTGACATTTCTCAAACTTAGCCAATAGTGCTCCAATTTTGATTCCGTTCCAACTTCAACTTTTTCATGGGCTTCCTTTGACTACAGATGAGCTAAACAAGCCTAGTGTGCATCACAACTAGCTACTCAACCTAACCAACCTTAAGCTACTAGCCTAGACCCCCTTTAATATTACGGCCAAAGGGAAAACAAAACAAAAGACCTATTACTACAATGATCCATCCCTGACTCCTTGAATCATTTTTAAAAAGCAAAATCCTTAATCTTCAACTAATTACATGCTTTGCCTTCAATGTCCATTTAGGGTCAACACTTAGCCCACATATACAAACCATCATCGAGACCTAACTTGAACATATGCTTCACAAAAGAGTTAGTCTCGGAGATTAAGTTGTCATTCATTACCCAAAACATGAAATAGGGGCCTAGATGCTTACAATCTCTCCCTTTCTGGTAATTGATGACAGCCAAACCAATACAAGAGATATGAAAGGATTTCAAGTATATGTTATGATAAAAAGAAAAGCATATACTTGACAAGATAAGAACATGAAAGTCCAAGTACAACAAGATAGAGCAAGTAAGGACACAAGTACAAGGCTCAAACAAAAAACTAACACTGCCACCTCTCTAAACCCTCTAAAAGTACGATCTCAAGTACAAGGCTCAAACAAAAAATAACACTGCCACCTCTCTAAACCCTATACAAGTACGATCTCCCCTGTTGCATCAAGCACAAAAAAAGGGAAAGGGCTGCCAAAAACTCATATGTCGGCGTCGGACGCATAGTCATCATCAAGGATTTGAACTGTCACAACGGACTCAACGGGCTGAGGATTAGCTGCAAGAGAACAAAGCACCATAAGACTGTGGTCTGAGCGTACAGGAGAAGCTAGAACTGCAGGAGGTGGGTGTAAAGCTACCGGACAAGCGGAAGTATGATGAGGTGGAACTTAGCTGAAAGCGGTGGAGGCGGTGACGCTAGCTCATGGTCCTTGTGCACACAATGTGAGGACCCCTTCTCGGGATACACAGGGAAGTCCGGGAGGACCGATTTTTTTTTTGCTTGGCCGGTACTACCGCATGGGTACCTGGTTGTACCGCACAACATATCCCAGAGAAGGTCCTGCATGAGCTCCCAAGGAAAATCCCGAAGGACCACCTGGAGATCCTGCCCTTGTGTACCGAGCTAGTCCCAGGAGACCAGATGCTAGCTCACACAAAAACACTAAGGTACAATCACAACCACAAGGTCAAACAAAAATAGAGCAGACAAAACAAACTATAATAAACAAGACCTTATGGTCAAAGCTGGTTTACAAAGGTTTGCCACTTGGGCTTAAAAACCGACAAAAGGAGAACCTTATCAGCAGGGAAACACAAAACGCGCAAGGGCCAACCGGAAAACCACAGGCTGTCTAGTGGAGGATGTCCTAGGCAGCTGGATCAACAAAGAACTCCTCTTCAAAGAGGTCAGCGCCTCCCTGCACCTAATCATCCTCGAACACTGCTTTGACACGGGGCTTAAAGCCATGAGTACTTTGAATGTACTCAGCAATTCGTAGGGAGAAATTATGCAAAAAGTATTCATGCATTGGCTTACCAAGTGAGAGATGTATGGTTAGCTTGCACAAAGCTATGTTTGATAATAAATAACATAAATAGATTGTAAGGCAGCAAGTTAAAACAATAATACATAATTATTTATTTGATTTTTGCAAAGAGAGAGTTAGCACCAACTCACTCCAACCCACTTGGGGGAGATCTGGTTGCACCCACAACCAGGACCTCTCCCAAGGCCACTCTAGAGCACCCACTCCAGAGCTCAAGACCACCCTAAGGCTCTAAGAACTCCTTCCGAGCACCAACCCAGGAGCACCTTGAGCCACCCTAGGGTTCACAAAACCCCCACGGCTAACCATGGGCATCACGAGCATTCGGAGCCACCCAGAATACTCGCCGACATCTATAATTAACCCTGGACCACAAGTTTTAGCAAAATCTACCCCTTGCAACATTTTCACCAGGCATGTCCATGACCAAGGACTTGGCTATTCGAATAGATTGTTACTCTGCAGAGGTGTATAATTTTACCCACAATTCACGACCTCTCTAGCGGGTCGGGTTCCCATCGGAGCCCTTACTCATTCCCCAGATGAGTAGTCTAGAGAGCGCGACAAGGCCTTTACAAAGCTCTGCCATGACCTGTCCTGCCCGCTAAGGTTTTACCGTCCTAAAAAGGAACCTGGCCCCCTCTTGCGCCATACGAATCAGCACGCACCACCACAATAGAAACAGGTCACAACACTGCTAATTATTCAGCCCAGACCACCCCGATAAAGTGATCTTGTGGTTGCACTCAAAGGCCCAGATCAACAGAACACAAAGTTAAGTCCTTAAAGTTGCTCAAGCAAGACTTCCACAACCCCAAAGTGCAAAGGACCCACTACTCACTCCCTGCCTTCTTGCCCAAGCACAAAACCATTTTTGGGTGATTAACCCTACCAAATGACCACCCAGCCTTGGCACAACTTAAAGAATAAAAATGGCCTCACACCACAGTCAACACAACGATGGTATCTCACCAAGGTTGCTTAACAGTGGCACCAACCACATGTTTCATAGTTCAAATAGTTAAGATTATTAATTGAAAAAAACACTAAATTAATAACACCCACGGTACTAGAGTAAGGCTAAAAATAAACCTACGGACCCATGTTGGCAAGCAAGCGCAGTACCAACAAAAATACCCAAACTAAGGATTGCAAGGTGATCATGATAAAATGTTGAGTACAAGTTACAAGGGAAGCATAATATCAAATGGGAAGAATAGCTATTTGCCCAAACATTTCTTATAAAACTGGCCATGCATGATAAAGTAAAACCAAAATATGTTTGGAAAGATAGGTTCAACATGATCAAAGGGGTCTGCGACTTGCCTTCGTCAAGCAGTGGTGAACCTTCGGTTGATATTGACGGATCCAAGAACTCCTCAACCTCGGAATCTACACGTTCGCAAAGAAAACACAATAAGCAAATAGCTAAACAAAAGAACTACAAAGGAGACAAAGAGAAACCAAACCAACTCAGGAAAACAAGGAAAAACAAGAAGTCCAGCACAACTCCGGGGAGCTCCTGGGGAGGACTTGAGCACAGAGGAGCCAGGCAGAGGAAGCCAAAAATCAGAAATGAGCAAAAGGTGCCGAGGGGAGGCCTTCCCAGGCTATTTATAGCCGGATCTGGAGGGAAAAGCAATGAGAGGGGCTCAGCAACGTGTCAATGATCGGTGTACAAAAGGACAAAGATTCGACAAGGCATTGCCATAAAAAGGAGGAGACAAGGTACCTTAGAGGTGACCACATTTAATGTGATGCAACAAACATTAAATGTGCACAGACTTTTGAGGCAGAGGAACTAGGGAAAAAGGGCTCCGGCTGCCAAGTGGGGGTCAGTCAAACTCGGTGAACGCATCAGTCACAAGGGCGGTCTCACCCGCCAGGGTGGTCTTTTCAAAAAGACCACGAGTAGGTCCCAAGGAAAAGGGGAACCCAAATGAGAGGTCCTGATGGTTAGATCTCCAAAAAGGGGAGGTCTGACGGTCAAGATCAAAAGCAAGGGGAGGTCCTGACGGTTAGATCTCCAAAAGGGGAGGTCCTACGATCAAGATCAAATGCAAGGGAAGGTCCTGACGGTTAGATCTCCAAAGGGGGAGGTCCTACGGTCAAGATCAAAAGCGAGGGGAGGTCCTGACGGTTAGATCTCCAAAGGGGGAGGTCCTACGGTCAAGATCAAAAGCGAGGGGAGGTCCTGATAGTTGGATATCCAAAGGGGGAAGTCCTACGGTCAAGATCAAAAGCGAGGGGAGGTCCTGACGGTTAGATATCCAAAGGGGGAGGTCCTACAGTCAAGATCAAAAGCGAGGAGGTTCTGACAGTTAGATCTCCAAAGGGGGAGGTCCTACGGTCAAGATCAAAAGCGAGGGGAGGTCCTGACGGTTAGATCTCCAAAGGGGGAGGTCCTACGGTCAAGATCAAAAACAAGGGGAGGTCCTGACGGTTAGATCTGCAAAGGGGGAGGTCCTACGGTCAAGATGAAAAGCAAGGGAGGTCTCGACGCTTAATCCCAAAGGGGAGGTGAGCGATAGCGAGATAAGGCGCGGAGGAACGGGGGCGGTTGGATTACGATCAAACGGGCCGTTCGTGCTATCCGAAGCTGCAACTCGATCCTAGCCGTTCAACTGGATCGGGTGATCCAAAAAGAAGGGGAACGTTTGGAGGTCCGAACGTTCCAACAAATCCGGAATGCTGATCTGAAAACGGGCTACTGAGAACAATAGGGATGTTCGGGCTTAACCGAACACGCCAAGAAGATCAAGCCGCCCAACACGAATTGGGCGGTTCATACGCGGTGAAAGCCAAGATCGAGTGGGAGGTTCGATTGGACACGAAGGAGATCCAAAAAGGAAAGTTCAAGGGAGGTCCAATAGAGGGAGAGAGCAACCCGAATTTGAGTTTCAGATAACAAAGACATTTGAAACATGAACCCAGTGGAACCTTTAAAGGAGGTCCACAAGAAAAGAAGGTCCAACCTTTAAACCCCAAACAAAGGGAGACCCAAAGGCACAGAGGAGGTCCAGATCGAAGGTAAAATTAAATGAGAGAGGAGGTTTAAACCTCAAAGGGAATCAAACCACAGAGAGGAGATCTAGAGGAGTACAACTAAACCAACGGCACTCAAGGCGACAAAGAAGAAAGAAATAAAGCCAGAACACTAAAGAGCTTCAAAAGGACAAGACCACAAACCAAAAGGGTTTCGGTTAAAGTTTCGTTTAGGATAGGTTAACTTCCAGATTTCCAAAATATCAAATTAAGCTTGAACAACTTAGCAAACCAAATGGTTCTCTTTTGGGTTTTGGAAGCTACAAGAACTTTAAGGCAAACGGAACGTTACACACAAATAGAAGAATGGGGAAATTCGAGTGTTGACCATGACAATGGATTTTGACTCAAGCTTGACAATTATTAGTGTGAGATACGAGGAAAAGAACGGCTCAGTTGATTGAAACAAATGACGGGATAAGCTGAGATCTGACTGCCCAGTTTTAGTTAGCCTCATCTTGTGTTCTAGATTGGAATCCTGAGAGGTAAGGAGTTAAACTAAAGTCCCTACAGTTCGAATGATCCAATTGCTTCGGATGATGTTGAATAACAGATGATCCGAATAATCCAGATGATCCAATCGCTCGTAAGAAAATATGGTATTTTTAGCTGAGAATTGTGTGTTCTCCCATGGTCCAAAATTGCAACAATCAACATAAACACTTGATTGGACATGGTTAAACCTTGAATAAGTTCTAGAACACTAAATTGAGACATTTTCAAAAAAGATATTGCTATATGCATGTAGTTTTCCCAAACATTTTTTTGAAACATGTGAACCAAATGAATTTGGGTTGGTGTTCTTTGGTAATGTATGGCCTAGTTTTGTGCCACCAAGAACCAAGATATGAAAACATCCGGCTCAAGTAACTTAGACCCATGTTATGCTAGAAAGCCCACGATTAAGAACATAACAGAATTTTAGTTACTTTGTGAAACTTATTTTTAAGATGTTGGCCAACATAAAGAATTTGGAGAAACCACTTGACCAACCTTTTTTCTTTCTAGATAATTTTTCAAAGCATAATTTTGGACATAAGTTTTTGTTTTTGCAAATTAGTTTTTGTCTCCTTTTTATGATGGAATTTTTTAAAATCATTGAGAAACCAGTTGATACAATATAGTACATCTGCATGAGAAAAGCATTTTCCAAAACATTTTGGCTAGAAAAAATGGGTCATTTTTCAAGATGCCATCTAGCAAAGTATTGATTTGTTCACATTTAGGGTTGCAAGAATACATGAGAGATATAATGGCCCCCCTTAATGTGATATTCCCATTTGAGCTCACAAAAGCCAAAGCAATTGCGACACAAAACTACAAACAACAAAGCAAGCAAGGCATATATCACACATGTACATGGCGATATATTACAAGAAAGGTAAATATGCTCATACAACATTAGAGGAATCTATGATATTTAATTCACTCCTCAACTTGCAAAAGCAGGCCTCATCTAAGGGTTAGGTGAAAACATCCGCAAGTTAATCCTCAGTTCGGACATGGCTTAGCACAATGTCACCTTTTGTAACATGATCCCTAAGGAAATGATGCTGGATATTAATGTGCTTTGTACGCGAGTGTTGAACCAGGTTATTTTCTATTTTTACCACACTCTCATTGTCACATAATAGAGGCACTTTCGAAGGTGATCCCATAATCTTGAAGGGTTTGCTTCATGTACAATATTTGTGCACAACAACTACCTACGACAATGTACTCCGCTTCGATGGTAGAAAGTGCAATTGAGTTTTGCTTCTACCTAGCATATGACATCCCCCCGAAGTGCTTTCACGGTCAATTTTACACCCGGCATAATCAGAATCCGAATAGCCAAACAACTCAAATTTTGCACCTTTGAGATACCACAGACCAATGCTAGGAGGGTGTTTTAAATATCTAAGAATTCTGTTAACGACAACAAGATGCAATTCTTTAGGGGAAGCTTGAAATATAGCACACATACAACCACTAAACATGATATTGGGCCTAGATGTTGTAAGGTAAAGCAAGCTACCAATCATATATCTATAGAGTTTTTGGTCAACCGAGGTACCTCCCACATCTAAGTTAAGATGTGTGTTTTTAGCTATAGGAGTCTTGATGGGCTTTGCATCTTCCATTCCAAAGTGCTTGAGGAGGTCCTAAATGTACTTTTTCTTTAGAGATGAATGTACCCTCCTTCAATTGTTTGACTTGAAATTCGAGGAGGAAGCTCAACTCCCCTATCATGGACATTTCAAACTCCCTAGACATCATCTCACCAAATTCCTTGCAAAATTCTTGAGCAGTTGATCAAAAAATAATGTCATCAATATATATTTGACATATGAAGAAATGATCATCAATATGCTTAGTGAACAAAGTAAAATTAACTCTCTCGATTTTGAAATCGTTAGCAAGTAGAAAGTCTCTAAGACACTCATACCAAGCTCTTGCAGCTTGCTTAAGCCCATATTGCGCCTGACATGGTTTGGGTGTTTAGGGTCTTCAAACCTGGGAGGTTGTTCTACAAAGACTAGCTCTAAAATAACACCATTCAAGATGGCAGATTAAACATCCATTTGATATAGCTTGATATTAAAACATGATGCAAAAGCTAGAAGGATACGAATGGCTTCGAGCCTATCGGGACCCAAATATGCAAATCTGGACCCTTTGTGTATACTGATGTAAGTGTTGGCCCGATCTTCCGAAAGGTATAGATACATCGATTGTGGAGAACATGACATTGATGATCCAAAGGTCCCGACCCGAACAGATCGAACCCCTCGCAATCACTGCACCACTGCTCCGTTGGTTATCTACCGTGCCGAACGCGGTTGACCTCGCCAAAAAGGCTATCTCCTGCAAGCGAATCGAGAACACAAGCAAGAGAGTAGAAGATGCAATCTGAAATTGTATTGCGAATATGAATGAAGCTCACAAAGTTGGAGTTTCTCAAACCGAACAAGCGGTGAAACTGCTAAGCAGAATAATCTAAAAGAAAAACCCAAGCCAAACTAAAGGGCGACGACTTCTATATGAGGGGGGCGGCCAGGAGGTAGAACTCTAGGCTAAGGCACTGTTTATGATACTGTTCATGTATGAATAGTACCCACATGAACAGTACAGGCCTAGGGGTGGCTGGTCAGCAGATAGGCTAGCTCGTCCAACAGATGGGTCAAGTTGTCGGCTAATACATTACATAGCCTGTGGGCCAATAATTGGTGATGCAGCACCATGGCATGTAGACGACGCTCGGCTCGTATGAGTGGACGTGGCTCGGTCCAACTAGGGAATATGGCGGTGTTGTAGCCAAAAGTCCCATCAGAGAGGATATGGTGGAAGTAGAGGATGTCGTGCAGCGAGTCGAAGCAGTGGTTGCATCCTTAGAGTTGATGTCCTCATCATATACTGCACTAGTCCAGGATCACGCTAGTGCACACATTGGCAACATCGATGAAATATCATTCCATAAGTAAGATAACTAAGAAATAGGCAATTAACAATAATTATCAGAGTAACGACCTTAAGGTCAAAGCTTACAATTAATGCCTCAGAAGTAACTAAGTCAAATAAGATGTAGCAAAAGGAAATAGAATAACTTTAGTGAAGCCCATTCATATGCCCACATGCAATCAACTAGGTAGTGCGATGTAGTTTTCCACAATGCTTGAAGTTAACCTTGTTGACCAATGATGAACTAATGTAGCCTTCTTTAACTGAACAACATTTTTTATAGGAAGGTGAGTACATAGAGTACTCAGCAAGTTGTACCACAGAATGCAATTATAAATAATGGCTTATATCAAAGGATATGGCATCTATGATTATTTTGCATAAAAGCAACAATTACAATTGAATATGAAAAATAGGTTAAAAGTCTAACTTAAAACAAATAACAATAATAATTTAACAAGTATTTTCACAAAGCTCACCAAGCGTAATCAATTTCTTTCACCTAGCCACATGAGTTAAACCACACAACTATCCCTTCGCAAATGTTTTATGAAAATCTACCCCTCGTGTGAAATCCTCGAGCATGTCTATGACCACAGATATGGCTATTTGAATAGATTGTTAACTCTCTGCAGAGATTGTACAGTTTGCCCATAAGATGCAATCAACTTGATCGGAGATGATCACAACAAAACCTTTTTGAAACTTCATTTCGACAATGACTCTCCCGATGTGCATACTGCCAACCCCAACCTCGCTCATTGGTTCGACGCACACTGTTGGATAGGGAAAGAGCGAACCATCCATAAATGTGACCCTACAGAATAGTCCACACCTCCACCCATCACCGAGCATCTAACATACTACCTGAGTAATCAATGTCGAGACTCTGCAACTTAATAAGTTAGGTCTATCCCATACCAGGCATGTGATCGTACTATTGTGGCTCTGTAATACCCCGACTAACATTTTGAGAGTGCAATAAAAATTGAGAGAGAATTAAGGGAAATAAGATAGAAAATTCAGAATTTTAGGAGAGGAATGGGCCACCAACTCATACTCGAGAGGAGAGGAGCCGGCCATAGTGGCCCAAGGCCCATGAGTGCGCTGGTAGCCCATTAGAAGGCAAGGGAGGAGGGAACCAAACCGTAGCCACTCTATGCTATAGTAGCCGCAACACTACAGTAACCCTGTGCTACAGTAGCGGTCATGCTACAGTACCTCCACCTCCTGCTACTCCTCCTCTCCCCAGCGCCATCCTCCCTACTGTCAGCCATTGGGAAGGAGAAGGAAGAGAAGGAAGGAAGAGAGGAGAAGAAGAGGAGAGGAGCGTTCTCGCGGAGGAATTCAGTGGACACGTGTGTCTTCAAGGGTAATCTCGAGTCCTTGTGGTTTAATTCAATCATTCCCTATGGATCAATGTCGTATTTAGAGTCGTTTACCCTGCTGCGATTAGATTCAAAATTCTATCCATTACTTGTGCGTCAATTTTGGCGTAGTTAGAGTCAGCTTTCAATAGGTTCAAATATCACCCAAATCGGAGTTGTGGTTTAAAAGTTACGTTAACTTTACTACTGCTGTCCAGAAATCTTGACGAGAATCAGCAGACGTCTTGTTTATTAATTAAGATTTTGTTAAAGACTGATTCAGGGATGTTGCCCAAAACAATTTTTGTAGGTAATTACATTAGCTTTCAGGATTGATAAAGAACACCCTTTTTGGATCTGTAGAACAAAAGTATGTACGTTTCAATTTTACTGTCCAAAACGTATGTCAGATTCTGAAGGTAGTTTTGAGCTGTGGGCTAAAATTTGTTAAAGGCATAATCTGAGGATCGGTCCAACTAAACTTTTGAAGTTCATATTCTTAGCTTTTCAAATTGATAGAAAATTCAATATTTGGTTCAGCCAATTAAAAGTTATAGCATTTTTTGTGCTGCTGTATTTTCTGTCTAACAGATTATAGTTCTAGAGTTTCATCTGTTTTTTAGACATAGAAGTTTGCCGACTTAGAAAGTCTTGCCAACTAAGTTATTGTAGAGGATTTTATTATCTTTCTAGAGGATCTAATATCACACCTTTTCGAGTTTCAGAGAGCAAGTTATGAAGTTTTTAATACTGCTGTCGAGTATAGCTTCCTGTTAGCATGTTTTCTAGTTTGAGTAGATCAAGTTGGTAATCTTGGGTTTGGGAAGATGAGATAGAACGTTGCGTGTAATGTCTTGTTATGCACGTTTGATTGATGCTTGGGTCCCCACACTCGTGGAGTGTGGGCATGAGGTCCCTGTGCCTGAGGGCACAGGCTTAAGTATGCATCGACGGATGCACTACTCGACATTACCGATAATTGCAAAGAAGTTGAAGAAAGAGTATTCTTGACATATGCATTGCATAGACGCATAAGAGATGGATTTGTTATCAATTGCTGATGTTCATAAAGAGAATTGGTATTCTCATTGTCTGATTATGAGGTTATGTTTTATTACTATTGTACTTTCTTTGAGTCGTGAACTCACTCTTGCCGTGTTGTGCTTTCTAGGTACCTCTCAAGGCAACGACATGCATGGGAAGGGGTAGATTTGTTGCACCTCACGATTTCACAGTCCATGACAAATAAATTAGATTGTTCATCTAAACATCGAATTTATGATAATTCTTTATATTCAAACTGTGACCACCTTTCGTGGTGGATATTCTATTTGTGTTCATGGATGTTCTATATATGCTCTTAAACCCCATTATTTGAGTTCTTTTAATTCTATTTGATGTATTAAAATGATTGGTTGGATTATTCTATCATCCTCGTAGTTTTGCTGATCATTGATGCTTTAGATGTATCTATTTGAATATTGGCTGCCTTAGTATAACAAATGTTGGATTGTCTTAGAATAGTTTGATAAAGAGAAGACGTCATGATTGATTTATATTAAATTGAGAGATTAAATTCTTATTATTGATTAATGGTAGATTGTGCTAGTTCTTGATTATTGGCATTGTGTCATTCATGAATGAATGTTTGGTTGATTGTTTATTAAGATGTTGGAATTAATTGGTTCAGTAGAGTAGTTTGGTAGCTTTCTAGGCTCTATGTTGAGCTATGGTGTTACAGGCTCTATTCAATGGTGCACAAAAGTGAAGTACTTAATTGACCAAGACGAGACTGTCAAATTCTAACAAAGTAACAACATTTCCATTTCCCAATCAGTGAGTTCCACCATATCACAAATCTTTTCCACTCGCCTCAGTTTAAATCTTTTCCCGCCCTGTTCATTAAGTGCATCACATGCCATCAACGAGTAACAACATACAACTCACAGTTTTTCCACAAAGTTGATCCATAATCACTTAGTCAAATTTAGATTTGTAACCCAAAATGATATCAATAACCCGTTACATGGCTAAACAGACTATTCATATCTAACCAATCCATGTTGGTGCTATGATAATATCAACTAATAATTAGCCATGCTAGGGTGACAAAATATCATGGTAATACAATGGGTAAAGTAGATATAATCGAATAGGTGTATAACTAATCCCAAAACATTTAAAGAATTGAATAATTGAAGTAACATGCAATAATTTGAATCAAAGTAATTTTTGTAAAACTGGGTTCAACATGGCCAAAGGTACAATTTGCCTTTCTATAACAATGATGTTCTTCTTTTATCTTCAATCTTTGATTCCTTGACCTTTAGCTCCTTTGGACGATTTTGGAACGACAATGTCTAACGAGATGGAAAGCACAAAGCAAACAAAACTCAAAAACATAAATCAAATAAATCCCAAATTTAAATTGAATGGTACCGGAAGGCAGGTCTTGATTTTAGATGAATTTATAAATTTGAATGGGTTTAATCAGAGTTTGATCGGGAAGAAAAATGCTAAAAAAGAAAAGAGAGAGAGAAAATGAGAGACTGGCACATGGGACCAAGGGAATATTCCCAAGAATCTTTATTTTTGTAAATTCTTAAAATAGGCTGAGTGTATGACATGTGGGACCGAGGGGATTTATAGATTTTCAAGAATTAAAAGAATTCATGAAAATGGATAAAGAGAATGACAGGTGGGGCCACTGGTCTATAGACTAGGTCCACAGAATAAGGTAAATGGTTCACAACAAACCAGGTTCATGGAATAGTGCCTGACAAGGTGGGTCCAAGCGTTAGTGACTCGGTCCATGGTGGACCAAGTCCACACGGTTATGGGTTAGGGTTTGGTACGGGTGTGCCACGCAGGAGTACACATGTCATGCCATGTGTGCCGATTGGTAAGGTGGTGGGGATGTGGCGGTGAGCTAGCACTAGCAACATGGTGGCGCACGGCCAGAGCTAGTGGCCACAGTGTCATGGGTGGAGGGGCAAAATGGAATCGGCAAGTGACGGCGAAGAAGATGACGCTGATGCGACGGTAGGGAACAATAGCAAACACCAGCGGTGAGAAGAAAGGTGGCGGTGCAAGCTCGGCTTATGGTGATGATGGGGTTGCAGCAATGCTCCGATGAAGGCGAGGGAAGCATGACTTAGAACATGGTGCAAGGATGAATAAGATGGTGAAGATTAAGGTGGAGGACCACTTGTGACGATGCAACTGGAAAAGAGAGAGAAGGAGATGATTTCAGTGCACAATGGACGAAACACAAAATCAAAAGATGGGAATTGTAGATCAGGGGCTAGAACACAAGGTGATTCATCCAATTCGCGAGAGACTGACTACAGCGACAAACAACCGCGAAGGACACATTTTGGGGTGCCCAGGTGTGGTCGGAGTCAAGGGAGAAGAAGATGGCACCGACGATGTGGTGCACGGGGCCTTGGTGGGTGAGCATGCTCGGAAGAGGAGAACGAGCTGGTTGTGGTGATGTGACTGGGATGTCTTGAGGAGCGGCAATGGCGGAGGACAAGCACGGCAATGTCAGCACCGAACCCGAGGAAGGAGGACCAGGTGATGGCACACGAAGGGGCTTCGGGTGACGGAGGCTAGGGCACGGAGGTGGTGTGTCGGAACCCCAGGTATACAACCCTAGGACCCTCTGTGCATTCCGAACTAGTCCCGTGATTAGTAGCTAGCTCGCACAGTTACAACAAAGATGTAATCATAACCATACAACCAATTAACGATGAAGCGGACAAATTAATATTAATAGTAGCAAAAGACCTTATAGTCAAGTCTTATAGAGTTGCCACGCAGGGCTCAACACCAAAAGGTAACTTGCAGCGGAACCAAAATATCTCGTGGTACGGGTGCTGACTTGGCTATCGCGTCAGCAAAAGGGCTGACGTGGCTCTGAGGTGGCGTGCATGTGGATGCCACGTGTGCGGCCACGTCGAACCCGAGCAGGCAGCGCGCTCAGCCCGATGGTCGCCGGCGATTGGCTAGGCTCCGGTGGCCGGCGAGGGCACCCAGAGGGAGAGGAGCTCACAGTGAAGCTAGTGCTCACGGTCCCGAGGACGCGGCAGCACGGGATAGCCGGGGGCGAGGATGAAAAGCGGGCGGCGTTGAAATTGGCGATGGCGCTCGGGAGGCTTCCGCGAAGGAAGGCGTGCATGGGGACAACGGCGAGCCGGTGATGCGGAGGTGGGGTTGAAGGCGACGGAGGAGGCTCGACGGCGGCGCAAACGACGGCGGTGAGCTTCGGTGGCCGGCGGCAAGGAGCTCCAATTGCGGCCAGTGGAGAGCGAGAGAGAGAGGGAGAAGTGAGGGGAAAGAAAGAGGCGCGGGGAGGAGGCTAGGAGGGGCGGGCAACGAGCTCACGGTGGTGGGGTCCGCCAGAGGACGCGCGCGGCGTGGCGAGTGACACGATCGCGCGGCGCGCGTGGGTCTTGCCGGCAGTGCGGTGGCGCCGCGCGCACTCATTGCGCATGTCGGGTGGCGGCGATGGGGCGGACACGGCGGCGCGAAACACACGCCGCGAACGGCACAAACGTGGCGGCGTCGGGCGCGGGAGGTACGGGACGACCACGGAGATGAAGGCGCTGACAAGGTGGGCCCGCCGGTGAGCGAGAGCAGGAGCGGGCGAGGGCGCGGACAATGGGCGCCGTTGGATTTTGATCAACGACTCAAAATGAGCGAGGCGATCGGAACTCCGGACGCACTAACGCGATCGTGACCGTTGGATCGTGATCAGACGACTCACGATCGGGGAAGGCGCGGGTGCGCACGGAGTGGGCTGGAACGGGCCGTGTGGAGGGAAAGGGGATTGGGCCGAGGGAGAGAATTCGGCCCAAAGCTATTTAGGGGATTTAAAAGGATTTCTGAATAATGAAATCTCAAAAAACAAAAAGGACTTTTAGAAATTAGCTAATAAAGTCTAAAAATTCTAGGAAAATACACAGAAGTCCCTTGAATTATTTAGAACTTAATAAAAATACTTTTAACTATACTTTAGCTTTTAGTTTTGCAAACAAAGTAGATTTTAACTTCAAACCAAAGGAAAAACCAATTCTAAAATCTAGAAAAAGCAAGAAAAGGCTTAAAATCCAAATAAAATCCAAAAAACTCAAATAAACCAACTTTTTGATTTAATTGAAGTTTGATTAATTCAAATTAAATGGTTTTTTATTTCTAAATTTCAATTTAAGCTTTTGCAACTTAACCAAATGGTTATTTTTAAATTTTTGAAAATTGTCAAAAACACAGGAAATTTGGGATGTTACACGGTGGCACGTGGTGAAGCTGGTGCGCACGAGGCAGCTATTTATAGCTGCTTTGCCATGCGGGAGGACACCAAGATGGCAGTGGAGGAGGCAGTGTCCACTTTGAACAAGCTCGGCGGCGGTGCGGTGCACACGCGTGTGGCTATGGCAGCTGGCAGGGGGGCGAAGGGTGGAGGAGCGGCTGACAGCGGGACCCAACGACAAAGCGGGTTGGCGGGGCGGGTTAATTGGACGAAGGTGGGGCTGAAGGCGGGTTGGGCTGGGAAAAAAGACGGGCTGAAGGGAGATAGGACGAGTGGGCTAAACCAATTCGGCCCATGAGGATTTTTCGAATTAGAAATTAATTTAAGAATTTAGGAAAAGGCTAAAATTCAAATGAGGCAAAATAAATAGCAAATAAATTCAGAAAAAATCCAAGAAAATTTAGGCAAATTCCTTGGAACACAAGGAACGTAACTAACACTATTTTTCATTTAATTGATGTTTAGATTAGTCAAATTAAATATCTTTAATTTTGGAAATTTCTAGTTAAGCTTCATTAATTCAAGGAAAATTGGTGAGATTTTTTAGGAACCTAATATACACAAAAGATTTTTGAAAAACTAAAATTTTGGGATGTTACAAAGGCTTGCAACTGGAGCGAATATCTCTCCAAGTCATGTCCTTCAACTTGGGAGAACCCTTGATCAACTAATCTTGCTTTGTTGTTGACCACCACTCCATGTTCATCTTGTTTGTTGTGGAAGACCCATTTTGTGCCAATGATATTGTGATCATGGGGACGTTCCACCAATGCCCACACTTCAATGCAGATGAAGTTGTTCTATTCTTCATGCATTGTATTCACCCAATCCACATCACCATGTGCTTGATCTACATTTGTGGGTTTCAAACAAGACACATAAGAGTAATGTTCACAAAAAGATGCTAGACGAGGACAACTTTGAACTCCCATACTAATATCCCCCAAGATTTGATCAACAGGATGGCCTTTGGCAATGGTATGATGACTCTTGACTTTAGGTGAAGGAGAATGTACTATATCCTCGTCATCTTCCTTGGCTTCATCATCAACAACTTGAGGTGCCATGGATGATGAGAGTTGAGCTTCAACTTGTACCTCTTTATCATTCTCCTTTGGCTTGATATGGCTTGATATCACTAAGAAACACATTCTTCATTGCAGTTCTTAGGTTTTCATCTCCTACATTATCGAGATTCCCATGCTCTCCATGAGAGCCATTACATGCATCAAACCCCATATCATAAGCCGCCTCAACAAGCCTGATGGCATTATAGATGACACTGTAAGCTTTTGAGTTTGAGGAGTAACCCAAAAGGAATTCGATGTTGCATTGCCTTTGGAACTTTCCAAGATGGGTGCGCTTTTTGTAGATGTAGCATTTGCATCCAAATAGTCTAAAGTAGGAGATATTAGGTCTTCTCACTACTAAAAGCTCATATGATGTCTTCTTTAAGAGCCGGTTGATAGCATGACAAGCGGTGTTGATGGTCTCCGCCCAAAACTGATCCGAAGTACCATACTCATCAAGCATAGTCATTGACATCTCGATCAAAGTCCTATTCTTCTACTCAACAACTCCATTTTGTTGAGGTGTGTAAGTAGTGAAAAGCTCATGCTTAATGCATATCTCATCACAATATTCTTCAATGTTAGTATTTTTAAACTTGGTTCTATTGTCACTATGGATTTTCTTGATTGGGGCTTTAAATTTATTTTAGACCTTTTTTGCAAACCTTTTAAAAATACCGAAGGTTTTGGACTTGTCTTGTGGAAAGAGAACCCAAGTAAACCTCAAGTAATCATCCAAGATGACTAAACAAAAAAGAAATTGCCCCCGATGCTCTTATAGAACGTTGGGCCAAACAAATTCATATGTAAGAGCTCCAGCAGCCTAGATGTGGACAAGAAATTCTTTGTGGGATGAAAGTTTGCCACTTCCTTGCCAGCTTGACAAGCACTACACAACTTATCCTTCTCAAACCTCACATCCTTCAAGCCCACAACCAAACCATTTTTGAAAAACTTTTTCAATGTAGACATCCCCACTTGTCCAAGATGGCTGTGCCGAAGCTAACCAAGTTAGACTTTAGCAAGTAAGCACATCGTGACGCATGAAGCATTGGAGGAGAAATCCACAAGGTAAAGATTTTAAAAACAGAAGACAATGAAGATTAAACTTTAGTCATTTTTGTTTAAAACCAAAACACCTTCTTCTGAAAAGTGACAATGGAAACTTAAATCACAAGGTTGAGCAATGGAAAGTAAAATAAAGTTGAGGGATTCAACCAATAGAACGTTGGAGATTGAATGGTCGTTGGAGATTGCTACCTTTCCTTGTCCAATTGCTTTACTCTTGCTATTATCACCAAAGGTTATCTTGTTGCTTGATTCCACAGTTTCTTCTAGGGAGGCGAACATGTGCGAGTTGTCGGTCATGTGTTGGGTACATCCACTATCAATCACCTAATGCCGGCCTCCAGTCTTGTAGTTCACCTTCTCATGATGCTTTGTCATTAGGCAAAATGGTGAGGTAAGAGACGGTGGAGTGGACATGGTGAGAGCAAGTCTGCCAAGGCCTTTTGGTGGTGTGGGACCTTCATCTTCATCACTTGAGTCGGCCTCAGAGCTCTCCTCATCAGTGATCCACTCTCCAGTGTAAGCTTCCTCCTTTCCATTCTTATCGAGCTTCTTAAATCTTATCTTCTTGCCATCTTGCTGCTTCTTGCCCTTAAATGTGTACTTGTTCTTAGTCTTCTTGTTCTCACATCTTGAAGCAATGTGGTCCTTCTCATTGCACTAATAGCATATGTTGTTGGCAAAATGATTCTTCTTGCTTGACGAATAGCTTAACGAAGATCTTCTTCTCTTATCAAAATCCACCCCTTGTCATTCATCTTCTTGAGAAGGCGCCTTGTCTTCTTCATCAGCATAGCCATATCATCGGAGTCCTTAGACTCATCATCTACAACACGATCACTATCATCTTCCTTGTGATCTCCTTTGACCTTGAGAGCAATGTTCTTCTTGCTTGTAGGAGACTCTTCATACTCCTTTAAGAAAAGCTTATGTGCTGTGAGCCTTCCCAAAAGAGCGGTTGGCATCAATGAGTTCAAATCTCCATTGGTGAGAAGCACCACAAGTGTCTTGTACACCTTAGGCAAAACCCTAAGCATTCTTCTCACAACTTCAAGATTAGTAAGAGTTAACCCGAGACCTTTCAACTCATTCGAATGCTATTCATGCGAGAGAACATTTTGTTTGCCATCTCACGAGTCGCATCACAAAATAGTTGAATTTCTCTTTAAGAACATATATTTTGGCCTCTCCCACATTAGATGTGCCCTTGTGAATCTCATGAAAAGTAGTCCAAATCTTATGAGTCGTGCTTAAGATCGCTAACTCGATTGAAGACCTCAAGACTAAGAGATCCAAAAAATGCATTCTGTGCTTGGGCATTGAATTGAAGGTTTTGAACTTCCACATCTATGGGTGCAAGTGTATTATCTGGAGCTACAAAACCAAATTCAACTACATGCCAAATATCTAAGCTCATGGCCTCAAGGTAACACCACATGCGGACCTTCCAATAAGAATAATTTGTGCCATCAAAGAGTGGTGCCCTACCAATGTTCACACCCTTACCCAACATCCTTACACAAGCGGTGAAGCCCTAATTGAGCAACCTTGCTCGATACCAATTGAAGTGGATCGGATGCCCAAGAGGGGGTGAATTGGGATTCCTTTTGCTTTTGGACAATTTAGAAATATAATCTTTTCTAACCCAACCTATGTGTCTATGGTTCCTAGTGTAGCCAAACAACTCCTACACAAGTCTAGTGAAGTTTTGCACCTAGGTTCTAATCCTACACAAGTCTGGTATCTAGGAAATTAAAAGGACAAGAAAGTAAATGCGGAAACATAAAATAGACAAGAGGCACAACTATTTTTTTACCGATGTCTCGAGATTCGATGATCTCCCTACTCCTCGTTGGAGCACTCTGCAAGAGTATTGCTCAGACTTGAAACGCATAAAGAATCAAGCCTTCCACTCATGGTAGTCCTTCTCCACTCCGAATAGGTGGACTATGAACTTCACAATCTTCCCGGTGTCTTCTACAAGCTCCTCCTTGAAAGGTTAATGAGAACCATGCCTCCAAGCTGTCTAGGAAATGTTGATCTCCAAAGGTAACAAGCCTAGACCATCACTTGAACCTAGAAAGGTCAAGCAACTAGAGTGATGCACACTAAAGCCCTATGCTACATCTCAAATCTCTCAAAATATGCTCTTGATATTCCCTTGGTATGAGGTGAACTTATAGAGTGGCCAAGAGTGCTCACAAAAACATCCATGCTAAGTATTTATTGCCCCTTGAAGAAACTAGCAATTAAACCAAATTTCTTGAGAAATCAACACCTTCTGGATCATCCTAAAGCTTGAAGTCCAACGGTAAAAAACTAGCCATTACAAGCCGGATGGTCCTTTCCATCCGGATCATCCTGAATATAGTGTTCGCCAAGGTGTCCGCCTAGTCGGTGCAGAGGTGCTAGGCGGAGCCCTCTCGTCGTGCTTTTTCCCAAATCGACGAGCTAGGCGGGCTGCCCAACTAGGCTATCTTTGACGGTCAAAGGTTGTGTGTAAGCGGCGGGGTGGGGCTAGATTCGGCATGTCGGGTAGCCGATTCAGTGGGCTCGGGGCCCACTTGGCAGGAAGGCGGCGCTGGGTATGCGCTAAGGCATCACTAAGGTGAAGGAGGAGGAGAGGGAGGAGGAAGAACAGGGCTGCCGAAGGCGAAGGAGGAGAAGGAGGGGGGAGAAGGGAGCTGTCGGAGGTGGAGGAGTAGAAGGAGGGGGAGAAGGCTGCTGTCTCGTGCGGTGGCGAGGAGAAGGATGGGGTAGAAGGGTGCCCTAATTGGTAGAAGAAGATAGGGAAATGAAAAAAGGAAACAGAGGCCCACATCCCACCCAAAACACAGCCCACTCGGCCCATGAAGACTTAGGGTTAGTCCTCCAATCCAGCATTTCAATACAACTCATTAACTCCCACCGTCACCGCTCCATAGCTCACCCTCACTTCGCTGGTTCTGAGCAGCGGCGGCCATGGAAGAGCATGAAGCAGTGGGGAGGCATCGGCCGCCTTCCCCAGTGGTCGGATCCAATTTGTCGCCGCCGGCCGGATTCACCTTACACCTACTGGATCCACCTCACCGCCATCGTTATCCATCGGATCCACCTCCCTGCCGCCTTCCCCCACTTCACCGCCTTCAACATTGACCTCCATGCCACCTTGACACCTTCAACCCTCCTCAATTTTGCAGGGACCTGGAGGTACCACTGTTGCTCTCCGTTGTTTGCAATACAGCCGCCTAGGCGCTAGGCGCTATCCCACCGCCTCACCAGTGCCTAGCATCTTGGTGAATACTACCTGAATATACAAAAGTTTCAGCCCATGACGAAAACCAATTCTCTATCTCAATGATTTGCTTGCTTATCCATTAGCTTCCAGATCAAACTTACATCTCGATTATTCTTTTCATTCGGATCATCCTGAAGGTACAAAAGTTTTAGTCCATGCCGAAAACCAACTCTTTGTCTCTGTGATCCGCTTGCTTTTCCGGTAGCTATATGATAATCCAGAATGTATAATTTTCCAACACCCTAAAAATCACCACCTTGGGTCCAATGATGCGCTTACTTGTCTGATAGCTATAGGATCATGCGGAATGTATTGATATTTCTCAAACTTAGCTAATAGTGCTCCAATTTTGATTCTGTTGCAACTTCAACTTTTCAACGGGCTTCCTTTGACTAGAGATGAGCTAAACAAGCCTAGTATGCATCACAACTAGCTACTGAACCTAACCAAGCTCAAGCTACTAGCCTAGACCCTCTCTAATAGTACGACCAAAGCGAAAACAAAGGACCTATTACTACAATGATCCATCCTCGACTCCTTGGATCATTTCTAAAATACAAGTACTTAATCTTCAACTAATTCCATACTTTGCCTTCAATGTCCATTTAGGATCAACATTTAGCCCACATATTCAAACCATCATCGAGACCTAACTTGAACACATGCTTCACAAAAGAGTTAGTCCTGAATATTAAGTTGTCATTAATTACCAAAATACGAAATAGGTGCCTAGATGCTTACACTTGTCATGTCTGCGGTTTCTCGAGTTACAAACCACTGTATTTTGGTGAAGTTACCAAAATACCCATTCCCAATCCTTCCATTCTTTATTGAGTCTAATCTTGTGAATCAATCCTATGTTTCGCTATGCGGAGATTCACCAATGGCTTCCATCATGCCGGCAAGTCTCTCCTATCCCGCTCCCACTAAGCTGCCTGAACACTAGCACCGGCTCAAGCCACTTGATGCAACTCGTTGCACCAAATTTTTTGTTTTTATCTATCTTGCACCTTACTTGAGACCAACCGTTCACTGGCATCTTAGATCATTATGGATCTTGATTTCAACAAACCAAGTCCCGATCATCCTCACTGTTGACCGTAGTTAACTCCATGCTTTCATGCACAATAATAGGCCAAGAAATCGATTACGGGCATAAATTCTTGGAAACTTGACCCACATTAGCTAAAACATGCATTATGCAACTCATATGCAACATTTCCCTGACCCTCGACTAATTTTGAAATTTTAACTCAACAGAACAGCTCACTGCGCCCTTAAACGCCACAACCGATCTGATTGCAGCCACTAGGCTGGTCAGACCGCCAATCATTGGTTGGTCTGATTGCACTCACCTGTAACAGGACATCGGTCGGACTGCCATGATATGGTCGGTCTGACCGTTTCACTTTACCATAAAACACCATTTGTGGACTTTTCAGTAAAACTCTATTTAGTTTTAGGTCCAGTTTCTATTTTCGATGACACCTAGTGCAAACACATACCCAAACAAGTCTACACAAGTGTGAGGTGTCTATTTTCCACACGCTTGCACTGTTGGTCTGACCAGCCGGCAATGGCTGGTTAGACCGTGCTATCTCCTGAATATAGTACAACTTTTGCAAAACAGATAACTAACTCCCCAAACTTCTCAACAAGAATACCAATTGTTCGTCACCTAATCTAAGTCCAAACCAATGGTCTCTACTCGTTCCTTCCAAGAAATAAGAGTAGCAAGAAATGGAAAGGAAGGTAGAAATACACGGAAGAAAATCATCCCAAAATAACCAAATAAAAGGAGGAACACGCCAAGTTAAACACTGCAAGCCCTAAGCCATCCCCGATTCGCTCGTGTCTCTTTCCTTCACATTTGATTTCCAGCGCCACGTTGATTCTTGTTCTAGATTTTCTATCTTACACACGGCCACAGATAAATTCTTTTCGAGACAATTTGTTCAAGCCTTACATGTGAAATTACCTATTTTTGCGGATCGATTTACATTTATTGATAATGCAAGTGGAGTTCTCCATCACTGCCTAGTAGTAATATTATCGTCGTACCATGCATGAACCTCCAAAGTCAAGTTTTACCCTCCATTTTTATTATGATCGATTTGCTGGATGACATACCAAACTAGCAATGACCAAATCTAAACTCCCACACCTAATCCCGATGGGTCAAGTAAAGAAATCGATACATAGAGTAGATATATACCCTATGAAGCCAGCCACCAAGATCACAAAATCACCTCATGGTATCTCGAAAAGATACACGGCCTCTCGACATATCATACTTAATTTATCATCTCACCTCTCTGCGACTCAAGCAGGTAAACTAACTACGAGAAATAAGGAACAGTAATCGCATGCCAATTTGATTTACTCAAGCAGGTAAATCACCTCACGGTAACCGGTTTGTTCGTTGCGTCATCTCACGTAATCGCATGCCGGATCAGCGACCAATCGACGACGCAGGTAGGAAACTGCCTCTCGCATTTGGAAACTAGACCAATCAAACTACGAGAAATAAGGAACAGTGTCTTGATGCGTCGCAGGTTTTGGCGGGCAAGGTTGCTTATAAATAACTCGCCGCGCCCTTGGGACTCCCGTTACGAAAGCTCAAAGTTTCTCGCCTAACCACACCGCCATTGGCAACCGTAGCCAAAGGTCTCTCTCGTCTCACAACAATGGCGGTGTGGGCAGGATCCCGGGCACTTGTTGCGATTTGTGTCGTCCTCGCCTTCTCCGTTAGCGGTAAGAAACTAAACCTATCCATGCAATGGCCCAAGAGGAACTAGAATTCCTCTGTTTTACCCTGTTTATTGCGAATTAGTTCACTCGTTGAGTTGTTGTGCCGTGCTAATCTTGTGTGTGCATATGTTTGGATTTTGATGATTCGATCAGGTGTTTGGTCCAAGTCGTTCACCATCACCAACAACTGTGGGTACACGGTGTGGCCGGGGATCCTGTCTAGTGCGGGCTCGGCGGGGTTGGACAGCACGGGGTTCGAGCTCGCGCCGGGGCAGTCGCAGACCATATCGGCACCGGCCGGGTGGTCGGGACGGCTCTGGGGCCGGACGCTCTGCTCCACCGACAACACCGGAAAGTTCACCTGTGTCACAGGCGACTGCGGCTCCGGCCAGCAGGACTGCGCCGGCGGCGGGGCGCCCGCCTACGACGCTTGCTGAGTTCACGCTGGACGGCAGCGGTGGCATGGACTTCTACGACGTTAGCCTCGTGGACGGGTACAACCTGCCGATGCTCGTGACGCCGCAGGGAGCGGCCGCGGGAGGCAACTGCGCGGCAACCGGGTGCATGGTTGATCTCAACGGCGCCTGCCCGACCGATCTGCGGGTGACGTCGACAGCCTCTTCCGGCGGCGGCGTGGCTTGCAAGAGCGCGTGCGAGGCGTTCGGCTCCGCGCAGTACTGCTGCAGCGGCCAGTACGGCAACCCCAACACGTGCCGGCCATCGGCGTACTCGCAGTTCTTCAAGGGCGCGTGCCCACGGGCGTACAGCTACGCCTACGACGACGCCACCTCCACCTTCACCTGCGCCGGCGGCGATACCACCTACAACATCATCTTCTGCCCCAGCACAACCAGGTATACCGTTAACGGTTTTACTAGTTTTAAGTTGTCTGAAATTTTCTTAAGTTTAAGTCACTTGTTGTGACTATTGGATTTGTGTAGAGATTGGTGTGTCATATGATTGAATGTTGATCCAATGATCATAACAAGTGATTTAAACTTAAAAAAAATTCAGACAACTTATGAATAGACAGTCCCATACGTTAATTGCCAATTGTCAAGAACATCCACTCTTTTTTGTTGTATGAATTGCGTGAACAAAAAGATTATCAGATTTCTGGCGTGTTTATTAAGTTATGTTTAGCTGGGTAGGCGAACGGATTAGCCAAATCTTGTCGAACCAAAAGAAAACGACCTATCCATTGTTTACCGAAGCAAAAGAAAAGCACATTTTCGCTTTTGGTCTCTAGTGATTGACCGTTTTCTAAAACCCGCAGTAATAAACCAGATAAATATGAAATACCCGGTGTGGCTGGTCGTGAGTCGTGACGCCGCCGGCCCACACTTGTCAGCCCGAGCCCAACCGCGTCCGTCAATTCGGTGGCGCCATCACGCCGACTCGCCGTGGTACTCGACCACCACAAACCTGTACAAATACTTTGCTTGACGCACGAAGCCGAGCCGTTCCAAATGCCTTCCCTCCGGCAAGTCGGCGTCTCCCGGGGCGCCAGCGACAGCCTCTTAATTTGTCCCAGCCTTCGCCAGCTTGGGGTCCACCATGTCGACGTACGCCGCGCTAGTTCCCTTGCAAGATCAAACCCGCGGGCGTGAAGAGGGTGACGACTAATCTTCTTGTGTTTTCTTAATTGCAGCGTGAAGTCAGCCGGGTCGAACCCGCAGGCGCCCGCGGGGCTTCCGCTGATCAATGACACCATGGTGTACCTCGCCGGCGACCAGGTCGGCAACGCGGCGGCAGCGCAGCAGTCCCCGCGCCTCGTACTCCTCGGCATGACGCTCCTTGCGCTCGCGCGCGCCTTCTACTGAAGCACCGATCACGTCCGAAACCGCACGGCGGTGGTGCACAGTGGAGTTGGAGGTCCAGAAATCAATTGGAGCTGGAGGGCTTAGATTAGTTAGCTAGAAAAAAAAAAACAGGTCACATTTTTACCTAGTTCTGTAGATTCTTTCTATAGTTTCCACAGGATTGAGATAAAAAACAAACTATAGGATGAGTAGGCGGATTTATTTTCTTACTAGGGCGGAGGTATACGATACGAAATCCTTGATAGCGTAGTTAATTAACTAGTTGAAATTTACATTTATGGTGTATGCACCAATGGATACGGAAATAACCTCCTGCTTTCAGTTCTAGCTTAGGAATACAACATATAACAGGTAGTAATTCCTGTTGTACGTGTCAAAAAAAGACGGAGTACTACTAATTAGAATTAGTGAGCAACATGGAATTTCACTACTACAAAACAGGTCATACTGGACGCCTCATCACAGACGGTTCCAAAGGAGCCGTGCGTGTTGAACTTTCTGAGCGGTTCCCTTTAGAACCGTTTGTGATAGTGCCTCATCACGAGCACGGTTCTTATTACCAATAAATCAGTGATACTTCCTGAGACGGTTCATAATAAGAACCGTGCGTGATAGTGCCTCATCACGAGCGGCTCATTCTACCAACCGTGCGTGAAGTATCATGACGGTTGGTAGAAGGAGCCGTCGTGATGAGGACACCTCATCACAGACGGTTAGTATAACGAACCGTCTATGATACTTCACAGACGGTTCGTGATACCAACCGTCAGTGATAAGTACCTCATCACAAACGGTTGGGATTAACAACCGTCTGTGATTTTGATTTTACCATGACTTAAAATTTTCCTTACTCTCTGATTTTACCATGGCTTAAAATTTTCTTTACTCTCTGATTTTACTATGACTTAAAATTTTCTTTACTCTCTGGTTTTACCATGGCTTAAAATTTTCCTTACTCTCTGATTTTACCATGGCTTAAAATTTTCCTTACTCTCTGATTTTACCATGACTTAAAAAATAAAGCTATAGTAAAATCCAAATCACAGACGGTTTGTATTAAGAGCCGTCTGTGATGAGTTACTTATCACAGACGGTTCGTATCACGAACCGTCGTGATTGTCATCACTGACGGTTTTTGTATGAAACCGCGTGATTCGCAGCAGGAATTTGAAAATTTTGAACGCGTGCGCGGGAGGCAAAATATGTCCTTATATATTATGGTCGACCTCCTCTAGGCGCTCAGTCTCGCACTCCCGCAGTCCCGGTCCTCCTCTGGGCTCGATCCTCCCTTGCTCCGGTAGTCCTCCTCCGAGTTTGGTGGTAGCTGCTCCTCGGTCCTCCGCGGCTCCACGGCCCCGCTACACCTCAGGCTCGGTCCTCCCTTGCTCCGCGATCCCCAACCTTCGACGTGGTCTTCCTCCCCAACACCGTGAGTCGGCGCGACACCAACGCCGACCTCCTCTAGTCCTCCTCGACGCCACGCCGAGCTCCTCCAGTCCTCCTCCGACGTCGATGTCTCTGTTATATGAGGTTCTATTGGTACTTTTGTATATGAGGTTATATTAGATTCAGATCCGTTTGTATGTATGAGCTTGTGGTACTTGTGTTAGATTCATATCCATATTTCTGTTAGATTCTCCTCCAGATTCTACTTCTGTTGTTACTTGTATATGATCGAGTGTATGCGTGTATCCATGAATCCATGGTTTGAGAAATTTATTGGGAGGCTTAGCGGTTGGGAATCCATGCATGTGTATCAATGAATCCATGTTTGGGAGGCTTCGGAAATGACAGTGTATGTGTATGAGTGTATCCATGAAATGGTAATATTTTTTTTGCAATCAGAAAAGCTATCATAGACGGTTCGGAACAAGAGCGTGCTCAGAAAATAACTATCACGAGCGGTTGAGAACAAAAACCGCCGTGATAATTGATTATCCGCAGCGGTTCTTGTTCGAACCGCTCTGCGATAGCTTTTTTCCGAGCGGCTCTTGTTCGAACCGTGCGTGATAGCTTTATCACGAGCGGCTCAAAGACCGTCGCGATAACCGTCTGTTATCACGAGCGTACTTTTACAGCGGTTGAAAATGTGATAACGATTCCAACCGCTCGTGATGAGGTTTTACGTAGTAGTGTTTATTTATGCTCTAGCTATGAACTTTACTAATATCAAAAGATCAACAGCGTCACTACCTTTAAAGTTCCTTCAAGGGGAAAAAGAATATCTAGTTACGATGATTGGAAAGTTAAGAGTATTGCGAGATTGGTTTTAATTTCATTACTTTAATTCAATACAATCCAAGTATCTTTGCATAGCTTTCTGATTTCCTCCATGATATGCACCGCCCTTGCCTGGAGAAAGCATCACATGTAACCGGATATGGTGGGCCACCCTCTCGACATGGCGCTACGTCGGAGCGATGACTAGTTAGTGTCACTAACTAATGGGTGCGATTAACCTTTGAGCGACTTACTTTCTAATCGGTCGGCCGGCTAATCACGTCCGTTCGTACTTCTCCCTCATTTGCATGCGGACCACGATCGACTTGTGGAACACGCGAAACCTTCAGCGTTCTCACTACTACAAAAATGATTTGTAGCAACACCATCTATTTCACAGAGAGGCGGCTCACTTACCAGCGCCCCTCGTTGGTGAGCTCGCCCACTATACCAACCGCCTCTACAAATGGTTCAAGTGAGGTTTGGTATCACCAACCGCCCTACAAATGGTTATATTTGTAGGGACAATTTAAATACTAGCCGCCCTCTTGTTTGATTTGTAGAGGTGGTGGTCCCACCGCCCCTATTGGTTCATTTGTAGGCGGTGGATAACCAACCCCTACAAATCGACCGACATATAGTACAGACCCCTTCTTCCTCCTCGAGTGCACAGGCAACAGAGAGAGAGGAAGGAAGGAGGCAGGGCACCTCCCAAAAATTGCTATTTTGAGGGGAAGGTTTTGAGTTAAATTCCTTTGGTGGAGAGGTTGTTGGAGGTAAGAAAATGGTTTTCCATACATCTTTTGAAGTTTTAATGGTGGATTATTGCTTAATTAGAGTTTTGATTTTCTCTCTCTTCTATGGTGTTTGAGTAATTTATGGAGCAAATGAGGTTAAAATTTTGAATATGCTAGGCTAAATTAGTTATGGGAATAATGTCATACCCTTATTTAGTCATTCTTCCTTGATTTTAGTAGACTATTAATTAGTTTTATGGATGTTTGAGCTACATCTAGATCTAGATACCTAGAACTAGGGTTTGTTTTTTTACTAATTACATTGTTATTAATTTAGTGGAATATATTTACAATTGCTATTTACATTGCACCATACATTTAGAATTATCAATCGAATTTAGAATATCCTTCCATAAAATTTCTATGTATATTTTTTTGAAGTAATAATTAATTTGTGAAGTATTAATTAGTCCTATTAATTCTTATCTTTGTTTTCTATATTGAAATAAAGATGGACGATAGGAACTCTTGGATGAGGATAGGTCACACGATGACAATCTGGATCAGATGCTACGCGATGCAGAAGAGAACTACAGTGAGAGAGAGTTTTGTAAATTCGAGCGCTTAATGGAGGACTCGGTGAGACCTTTGTTCCCTGGCTGCAAGCCGGAATATACAAGGTTGTCAACCGTGATTGAACTGCTTAAATTAAAAGCAAGCAATGGTTGGTACGATAAGAGTTTCACGGCGTTGTTACGTCTCCTAGCGGACATTCTTCCGGAGGGAAACGTGTTGCCCAACACCACCTACCAAGCAAAGAAGGTTCTTTGTCCATTGGGAATGGAAGTAGAAAGAATACATGCATGTCCGAACGATTGTATCCTCTACCGTAAAGAGTATGCAGACATGCATGTATGTCCTGTGTGCAAAGCATCCCGATACAAGCGTCAGAATACTGCTAGGTTGAAGCAAGGACCTCCTGCTAAGATGTTGTGGTATCTGCCTGTGATCCCACGTTTGAAGCGTTTATTTGCGAACCCAAAAGAGGCAAGATTGGTGCGTTGGCACTCGGAGGACCGTAAGAAAGATGGAAAGCTAAGACACCCTGCTGATTCTGCTCAGTGGAGAAACTTCGATCGGAGCTTCGAAGAGTTCGGTGCAGAACCAAGGAACATAAGGTTAGGGTTGAGTACAGATGGAATGAATCCTTCGGTAACATGAGCGATCGACATAGCACTGGCCCGTGAATCTATGCATGTACAACCTTCCTCCTTGGCCGTGTATGAAGCGAAAGTACATTTTGATGTCACTACTTATCCAAGGGCCAAACAACTGGGAATGATATTGATGTGTACCTAGCACCATTGCCGGAAGATCTTGTGACACTGTGGAGCGAAGGGTACAGTATGGGATGCGTACAAGCGAGAGAACTTCACTTTACACGCCATGTTGTTCTCGCACCATCAATGATTTTTCTGCCTGGTAACCTGTCGGACCAGATACAAAAGGAGCCAAAGCTTGTCCGCCTTTGCTTAGATGCTACAGAGTATATGGCTAAACAATTCACGCAAAAAGCGTGTATACGCGTCACCATAGGTTCCTTCGAGTCACCCATACCGGAAGATGAAGAAATAATTCGACGGAAATAAGGAGGACGGTTCAGCTCCAAGGGCTTTTAGAGGAAAGATGTCTATGATATGGTTAAGGATATCGATGTTGTGCTTGGGAAGGGCGTCAATTAAGAACCCGTCGGAAGAACATCCGAAGAAGCGGTCAATTTTTGGGACTTGCCTTATTGGGAGCACTTAGAAGTTCGCCATCGCATCGACGTCATGCATGTGGAGAAGAATGTATGTGATAGCTTGATTGGTCTCTTCACGAACATTAGTGGCAAAACAAAGGATGGTGTTAACGCACGGAGAGACTTGGTCGATGTGAACATAAGGACCGAGTTAGCACCGCAAGAGACGATCTGAGATAACGTACCTCCCCAGACTTGCTACACTCTGTCCAAGGCGAGAGATATGAATCGTGCGAGCTTGCATGGTGTGAAAGTCCCGTCTCGTTACTCTGCTAACATTAAGAAACTTGTTTCTATGCAAGATTTAAAATTAATTGGTATGAAGTCGCATGATTGTCATGTCTTTGATGACACAAATGCTTCTGTTGCAATTAGGAGTATCTTGCCGAACAAGGTCCGAGTAGCAATCTTGAGGTTGTGTTATTTCTTCAACTCAATTGCTCAGAAGGTCATCGATCCCTAAGGACTAGATGCTCTACAGGCCGAGGTGGTGACGACTCTATGTCATCTACAGGCCGAGGTGGTGACGACCGAAGTGTCCCCGTACATCGACGAGCACAAAGACATGGTACGCCAACAGAATCCAAACCGGTTGGAGGTTTGGATCATGAGAGAGCACAACCGTCGGTTCAACGGATGGTTAAAGGTGCGAATCACTGGGAGGTCATCAAGTGATGATACATTGCTATGGTTGGCACAAGGGCCACAATTTACACTTGTCACATGGCAAGGATATGACATAAATGGGTACACATTTTATACGACAGCTCAGGATAGGAAGAGCACAGTCCAGAACAGCGGTGTCCGCATAGATGCATTCGATGCATCGACGGTGAGGAGCTCGTACTATGGGCAAATAGAGGAGATATGGGAGCTCGACTACGTGCTTTTCAAGATCCCCCTATTTCGGTGTCGTTGGGTCCATCTCCCACAGGTGAAGGTTGACAAGTACGGCATCACTACCGTGGACCATGAACATGTCGGATACAAAGACGAACCATTCGTACTGGCTAATCAAGTTGTTCAAGTATTCTATGTAACCGACCCGGCAAATAAGAAACACCACGTAGTTCTTCATGGAAAAAGAAGGATTGTCGGAGTTGAGAATGTAGTGGACGAGGAAGAATACAATCAATTTGACGAGTTGCCTCATTTCGGAGATGGCATCAGGCTCGACGAAGAACCCAGTGAGGAAGCTAGCTATATGCGCGCCGATCATCATGAAGGGCTATATTTTAATTAACAATTTAATCCATTGTAATTAATTTATTCTATAACATCATGTGTTATGGACTTGTAATCTCTCATATATTTTGATATTGATGTCAATGTGGACGTTCATCGTAACCGACAATTGGTTTTTGAAGTAAAATGTGTTATGAGCTTGTCTTCATATATACTTGTCACCAGGCTTTGTCATCTCTCATATATTTTGATATTGATGTGAATGTGGATTTTCATTGTAATTCATATATACTTGTCATCGTTCATTGTAATTGATAATTATTCGGATCTATCACGCATTTGGTTCTATAATATAACCGTCTGTGATAATGAATCACAGACGGTTTAATACACAAACCGTTTGTGATATGAGATTATCTCAGACGGTTATATTTGATAACCGTCTGTGATATCCCGACAAAACCAATAGGTAATCTGTGATAAAGCTAATCACGCACGGTTTAATACACAAACCGCTCGTGATATGGAATGTATCACGACGGTTATTAGATAGAACCGTCTATGATTACTTATCAAAGACGGTTTTAGTAAAGAACCGCTCGTGATAGCCTCTTATAAGGTGGGAACCGCTAGGTTTTCCTCACTCGTCCCTTCCTCTCCCGCACCATCGAGTTTATCGCGCGCTCCTTTGCCTCCTCTAGGGCTCCGCTCACCGCCGCCTCGACCTCGACATCGCCGCCCCGACCTCGGCGCCCGACCTCGACATCGCCGCCCGACCTCGCCGCTCCCGACCGCGCCCGCCTGCCCGACCTCGGCACCCCGACCTGCGCCGCGCTCGACCGCGCCGCTGCTCCGACCTCGGCGCGCCCCGACCGCGCCATCGCTCCTCGACCTCGGCACTCCCGACCTCGACACTGCCGCCCGACCTCGGTGATAGCCTCTCTAACGTGCTCGTCTCTTTGCATATATATACACTTTGTGCTAGTTGTTTTTGATCGTGATTGAGATTGATATTTGAGACTAGCTCGGAAGATATTGCAAAGAAATGAGTGATTCGGTTTTGCTCTGTGATGTTCATAGCCATATTCGATAATTGTTTCAATAATTAATTCAGTCTTTTGAGCTCTATAATTGAGGTAGCTACACATTGTCTATGTGTGTTTCTATGATTACTTTGGTAGTACTCAAGAGCTTTGGATCATTTTGTTCAAAGAGGATTGACTAGCTTCTAATCTGTTATACTTGTGCGATTTTGTATCGGCAAAGGCCTCGTGAAGTGAACACCGAACTGTACGCTTTTGTTCTAGAAGCACTTCTTTGTTCTGCTTGGTTGATACTAGTATTGATTCGTGATCTTGCACTCTACTTAGCTTCGCTAGCGAAAGATAGTGTAGTTTAAATACATTCTGAAAGAATTTCTATTGTCATACTGATTAGTTAGCTATAATAAGAGCTCATAGTCTAATTTTAGTTAATTGATTCAGTTTGTGAAGTATATTAGGCTTAAGGGCTGTCATGGCAAGGTTTTTGAACTTTGCATCTAGCCTTCTGAGGGCACCTTTTAACATCAAGAATTTGAGCTTTATGCTGATTTATGGTGTTTTACTGATATTTATGATAAGCATATTGCTGTGTTTAGATGACATGGTAGAATTTCATGATTTCATGTTATTTTGGTCATTTAAACTCTGGTTGAATTATGCTGGGATGTCATTAATTATGTTGGAATTAATTTGGTATATATAGATATTGATGGCACCATATATATTTGTCGTGTTTTCACATACTTTGAGCTATAGCTGA
The DNA here is from genome assembly GCA_036346255.1 of Ampelocalamus luodianensis. NCBI lineage: Eukaryota > Viridiplantae > Streptophyta > Magnoliopsida > Poales > Poaceae > Ampelocalamus > Ampelocalamus luodianensis. Next base: position 118,230 of record JAYEVH010000391.1, on the reverse strand, counting down.
TCTCCACATTCAAAATAGATTTTTCACATACACGGTTTGTTTTCTTCGGTGTGCTTAACCCTCGGCCTTGGCTTGGGTAGTAATATATCTCAAACTAATTATATAGATAGCAAGTAAGCGAGATGACAGAGGCACCATCTTCCTCGCCGTCGCCGACACCGCAGATTGCACAGGCACCATCTTCCGCCAGCCGCGCCGGCGCCGCACAATGACACGAAGCGAGATGGCGAGGAGAATCGAAGATGCCCGTGGGCCGATCGTCATCACGGAGGTTAGTGAGTTTGGGGTCCTCTGCGTCCCAAGAGCTCGTGGCGAGATTCGAACCATGTGCAGGATACTTGCAAGGAAACGGGTCCCCATCACCACACCAAGGTGGAAGGATCTGACGAAAGAAGCGAGAGGCGCGCTGTGGACAGAACTATTACAAAAGTTCACTATCGCAGAAGCAGACATGGCACGCGTGGAGCGGACGGCGATACTCACGATCGATAAATCGTGGAGGTCGTTCAAGAGCATTCTTGTCACGAAGTACGTGAACACGGGTCAGACGCCCTTCGCGAAGTACGAATTCTTGATGCAGGAAACATGGGACGCCTTTGTTGCTATGAAGACGACGCCCGAATTTAACGAGCAAAGTGCGGCACACAAAGCTCTCCAGACACGAAACACTCATCCGCACAGACTCGGCACCGCTGGATACGCAGGAAAATATGATGAATGGGCGGCGGCGGAGGACAACGCGTTTCCTGATGTCACAGACCCGTGTTCCCTAGCCTGGTTAAAAGTGAGGGCAAAAGTCTCGTCTTCGGGATGCATCTCTTTCACAAACCCGGTAGACGAGGAAGTGTCTCAACGTTTGGTAAGTATGTCGAACTACCTAGTTAATAACTCCATATATAACTTCATAGTGTCTATAATAACATGATGACTTCTTGCAGCGTGAATTGTCTGCCCAAACTTCCCAAGGCTCCTTCCATGTAGACAGGGAGAAGGATATACTCTCACGCCCCGGGAAACAAGGAATACCGGGAACGCACGCGAGGTCTTGGGGTTACCGTACCATGGAGTCATGGATTCGCAGACGACTCATCGCACGCGTGTGAGTAGGAAGAGATCTAAGGCCGAGCGTGAGGACCGGTTCGTGCATGATGACCGAACATTTTGAAGGAAAGGCGCGGCATTGCAGATCAATTGAATCAACTCTCGGCCCGGCAGCATGCAGCCGCCTCGTTAATTTGGGAGTCACCCTGCTCGACATCGGAGTAGCGTCGCGTCCACGCATAATTCTGGACATGACGATGTCCAATTACCGATAGACGAGATCAAGGTAATGTACATCTATGGAATGCAGCAAAGATAGACCTATAGGACACTTTAGCTAATTGCGTGTAACATCCCAAATTTTGGGCTTGTGTTTCAAATGTAAGAAAATGAGTAGAAATTAAAACTTTTTCTTACATCATGTATTTCCTTTGTGTACTGAACAAGTATTGTACAAAAGGTTATGGAAGTACAAAGTCACAAGTCCTTGATCCAAATCTTGTTCCTTCAAAAACATTCTTGTCAAATGTTGTGATCATCTCCTGGGAATATTTTTCCTAAGTTCTTGGGATGGTATGTGACCCTCTGAAAAATTTCACAATTTTTAGAAATTGTTTGAATATTTTAGAGGGATCAAACCTGTTTGACTCTCATCAAACCTAAAACCAGTACCTTGTAGAATTTTGGAGAAAAATACAATGCATAAAAACCTCTGAAAATTTTACACAAGGTAAATGTCTCAGTCAGCAAGCTCCTGTAAAAATTTCAGAATTTTTGGAGTTATTTTGCTACCCCAAATAAATCCTCAAAAGTCCCACTTTAATTTAAAACCTAAAGTGACTCACTATTCATTGGGTTGAGTCGGGCTCGAGTCCGAGCCACTTGACTCGGTTGAACCACCTAGCTGCACCGAGCCGCGTTTTATAACGCGTGCAATCTCAGCCGTTGATTCAAATCGCCGCCCACGCTCATGTGAGCATTCGACCCTCGGTTGCATTAACCAATTGGGACCGTTGGATCTCAATCCAACCGCCCGCACTCGAGGGCAATCGGATCGTCCGGCGAACTTCGCTTAATCGTGACCATCCATTTTCAATCCAACGGTCACTGTTCGCTTTCGTTTCTTCTTCCTCCTCGGCTTCTCCGTGCGCGCGTGCGCTCATGGCGCAGAGAAAGAGAGCATGGGGGCTTGTTGTGTCACTTCGAGCGTGCCTCGTCAACGCCTCTCTCGCAAGGCATTTAATGCGCAATGTGCTTTCTCCTCCATTGTCACCGTGCTCACTTGCTCCCATCATTTCTTGGTCCATGACCGTGGCATGAACCGAGCTCACCATGGACTCGGGTTCTTGCTCGAAACCCTAATTCCTTTCCTATAAATTGGCCCTCTAGGTCCTCCCCGGTGTTCTTTGCACCACACCTAGCTACTCTGTGTTTGAGCTCAAAACCATCTCAAACCTTCTATCCACCATTATTGACCGTAGAGCTCCAATGGCGGCCTTGGTGTCCAGTGGTTCATCTTCAACATTTCTTGCACCCTTTTGAACTCCTCAACCTCCTTTATATTTCCCTAACTTGATTTTGGGTTGCATTCACAGAATCACTCAATTTTAAGTTTGGAGATTTTCGTTGGTTTCACTCCTTTCTTCTCCACCCCAGGTAAGTGGTTCTTTTGCAATTATTTGCTTTTGGACCCTCTTTGAGCTATAATGAAGCTGTGGTGATGATTTGGTTCCACTCATTTTGCTCGTAACCTCATCTTCCACTTCATCTTCTTCGCCCGGTGGACTTCATCGTGTTCAAGTCTTCCCGCCATCTTTGGAGCTCCTCTCGCTAAGGTAGTTTCTATATAGTCCCTAGAAGTCATGGCACTCGCTTCCTTGGACCGTAGCGGAGCATCTTGCTATTTTCGTGTTTTGCCGTGTCGGCCTCCTTCTTTGTTTTCCGGCTCGCCGGCGTTCTGCACTTCCACCGGCGCGAGGTCATCATCGCGGGTCCGCAACACTATTGCGAACCCATTTTGATAGTTTAGGCGCCGCCACACCGAGTCGCCGGCGACAAGCCGTGAAAGCCACTCGGGTTTTGTCAGTTGAGGAGCTCCCATTTTCGTCAGATTATTAGGGCACAATAATTGCTAATCATTGGATGTCATTATTGTGTCTTAACCTGGCCTAATGCCTCACTGACATGTGGGTCCAGCCCCCTTAAATCACCCGCTGGCGTTTATCTGTGCTTTTAGGCATCATTAATGTTAATCTTAGGTTAATTAAGTGTCGGCATTTATTTAGCTGTCGGGGATACCCCACGTACACTTGCTGTGGGCCCATTAGCTTAGCGCCAAAATCGAAGTCATTAGGGTGATTTTGGGTTATTTATGGCTAATCATTGTTGCAATAAATGTGTCCGAATTACCTTTTTGGGTCAGCGACGTGTGGGCCCTCGTCCCTAAATCACCTCTTGAAATCTTTAGGACGCATTAATTGCTAATCATCACTAATCATTGGTCATTAGTAATTAATTAGTCAGTCCTAAAAACCTCCTTAAGTCACCGCCGAAGTGGGTCCGCGTACAATCGTGCACGGTGTTAAACCTCGCATGTGTGACTATCGCCAGCGACATGTGGCCCCACGTGTCGGCAAGACTCCTAAATGCACTTCAATCTTAGACCACCGTCCATTTTGCGATCTGCGCGCCTAGATTTTGTATGCGTTCGGACCCTCTCCGCCCCTCATCATTCTCGGCCGCCCATTACTTGATCTCGCGGCCCGATCGCGCGGCACCCGGACCATCCGATCGAGGCGTGATCGAGCCGCTCATCCTTAGATCTGCGGTCGTGGATCGTCGAGGCAACCGCACCGTCCGGCTGCATCCTTCTTCGTGAGCCGTTGGATCTTGATCCAACGGTGGCCTCGCTTTTGAATCGCGCAGCGCCGCTTCTCCGTCGCGTGTGGCTCGTTGGATTTCGCATCAACGCCCACAGCGCCCACGCTGCTTATTTTCGGTTGGGTTGGTTTTATTTCGTAAGTATTTATTTATCAATCAAAATTGTATCAAAACTTTAGAAATTCATAACTAATTCAAGATAAATCCTTTTACATGAAACCAATCTGCAATAAATTTGTATTTCACTAAAGTTTAATGTAAAAATGCTTTTAGCTATGCTTCAGTAGAAAATTCTGTAATCTTTAATAGCTTGTTTTCTGCTATTTTTATATATTCCGCAATTGTATTAAAACTTAGAAAATGCATATCTTTTCTCGTATATATCGCTAATTGAATAATTTTAACTTTGATAAATTTGTTATTAACTAAACTTTAATCTAAAAATGGTGGTAGGCCTAAATCAAAGACTAAAAATATGTTAATAAATTTAACCTTATTAGTAGCAATTAAAAATTCATTTAGTGATGTAATAGACACCAGAATTCATCAGAAATCCTAAAAATAGAAATTTGATGTTAGGAAATTCTTCTCATATCCTACTATAATGTGAAATGGGTTTTGCACATGTTTATATTTCGAAAGTGCATTATGCTAGTTTTGCATCCTAGAAAAATCATAACTAAATCATTTTAACTCCAATTAAGATGAAACCACTTGTATTAGCCTTAAAATGTCAGTAGCAACCTACCATAAAATTTTCAAGTCCAGAAAACCTCTAGAAAATATTTTTGCTACAGTACCTTATTATGGTAGAAAATGGGTTTTAGGTAATATCTTTTGCACCACAAATCCAAACTAGGTTTTTCCAGCTTCTATGTCTAGGTATATTCATATTCTGCCTTATGTGTAAATTTTGTAGCATTTGGATAATTTTTGCTTGCTCGCTTGTTTAAGTGCGGCTCGTCTTATTGGTTGTTCTTGGTTCTTTTGCCTTTCGCTAGGATTCGACATTTGCGGTAATCCCAGAGCGACCCTCCACAACGATTTGAGCAACGACAAGAAGGCAAGCGGTTTGATCATGTTAATCCCAGATTTTAAGTATTTATGTTGATTACAAATTCTATGTATGCATTGCTACTTTGTGTTAATAGTTGGCCTAGTAGATGCATTTCCTTAGCAAATGATTATCCTCTACTACCATGAGCCTAGGTTACTTGCTGTGATTTAGAGTTCATGGATGGGCTCTTGTCACTTAGTAGTTGCGAATTAATTGCTTAGCCATGCTTAGTTTCGGTAGAAATGGGCGGTTATTGACTTGTCGATAACCTTGATCACTTAAAACTTATTATGATTATGATTTCCACCTTGTGCCTTGTCTACTTGTGAAAACTAAAACTGAAAACAAAATGATTTAGACTTGGGCACAATGGTATGATGGTGTGATTTTGGGTGTGGTGGAATGGTGCCCGGGTCAACAAGGACCGAACATCTTGTTACACTGAACCAAGCATTTTAGCGTGCTAACCACATTAGAGGGTATGGGACCTCTCTTGACTTAGTACTTTGGCGTGTATTGGCTCAGTCGTAGGGAGTCGCAGGAGGGATGGTGTTGGGAGCATTGTAGTGTCCAAAGACTTCACCCGTGATGGGATTTGTTGTCTTTCGGACTTGCAATGTAAGCATATGGGTTTCTATCCATATGAGCGGCTCGTAGTTAATACACAAGATTGGAAATGTCTCGTAGGACTTAGCCGTGGCCGGCATACCTTGGTAGTGTGCTTGTGGCTTGAAGGCGGTCTCAAGTGTGGGTACATTGGTACACCCTGCGCAGGTTAAAACTATTCGAATAGCCTCGCCCTAGGTTATGGACACGCTTGGCAAGGTCTTTCAAGAGTTAGACTACAACCTTTTAAATTAAAACTTGATGGGTGGTACGAATCGGGATTCGTGCTATGTTGTGGTGACTATTGGGATAGTCACTTCCAGTGGTTACTTGTATGTATCTTTACTTATCATTATTTTGATAGCAAAACAGATTTGCAAACTTGCTTTTAAAATGTATTACATTATTGCAAATAAAGTTGGCTTGATGCAAAATGAGACATACAACCTCCACCTAAATAAGCTTGCATGTAGTTTATGAATAGGTGCCTGCTATTCCACACGTCGATCTTATGGGTACAAAGACAATCTTTGTACTCGGATGCTATGCTTAATTGTTCATTGCGTGAGGAAGAAGGTGAGCTCGAGGGCCTCACTTTTGTGAGTCAGTGTTGTGGTAGCTTATGGGCGACTAGCTTGGCGGCCCGTCGGTTGCCTTGTGGGTGTATGGCTAACCGGTCGACTTTTGTTCTAGCCATCTTATGGCACCTTTTGCTTCATTTGTCATTCTTGTATATTGTTCTATTTGGCCGGTCGACTCTCTTTTGTAATAACTTTACTTTATGTATGTTGTTGTTGAACTTAGTGCTGCATGTTGTATGGACATGATGTGTAATTTTGTGATGATGTGCATATGTTGCAATTCTGGGAAACATATGCCCATCGAGGCTTAGAATGCTTAATTAGTAATGCTAGAACCAATTGGAGGTTAAGTGTTACTAGTTAAATATTCCGGGTCCTCACAAAGTTGGTATCAGAGCCATACTGACCGTAGAAACCCCTAGCTTGGTCGCCTTTAGGATATTTGAAAACCTACTTTCAGATAGTTATGAAAACTTAAGTAAGTTCTCTAATTTTTCTCCTTACCTGTCTTAGCTTGCTCATCTCACCTTACTCTCACTTAAGTTTGAAAAAGTTGTTCCTCTCTTCCTTTCAAAAATTAGCCTTTATCGATTAACTTGGTTTTGGGAGAAACATGAGAGCTTGGAGAAAGGAATTTGGACAGCTAGCTAGTAGTTAGTAATTAAGGTAGGGAATGAGAGGTAAATTCAACTAAAATTTGTGGGAATGAAAGGGTAAGCAGTGATACGAGATTAGCTAATGCCTATACTCTATTAGGTGGTTATACCTTGATTTTTTGGACTGTTTTGAGCTAGAATTTAGTTCTGAAAATTTTGGGTTTTCTCACACGATTACTCGTTCTTCCATACGGGTTAGTCGTTTCAGGAAGTCGATTTGGTGATTTTTGGTCCTGTGCTCTTGGTGGTTATTCCTGAACCCCTTTTCTTGAGTTTGGATTTCTTTGCTTTCTTTTATCTCGGGCTTGTAGCTAACTCGTCTTAGTGAATCAGGATGGCTGGTGGGACACGAAGCGGCCGGAATCAGCCGGGTAGTCCCGATGAGGAGCTTCCCCCTCCTCCGACCATGGCGGAAGTCCTCATGCAGATCGAACGCAATCGTTCGGAGGACCGTAGGGTGTTGGAGGTTATCGCGAGGAACACCTCTACTCCCTCTGGTGCCTCTGGATCTGGAGGTGGTCACCAGGCTCGTGGGGGACTTGCGGAGTTCCTTCGCACGCAGCCTCCTACCTTCTCCCGATCCGAGGATCCCTTGACGCAGACGATCGGTAGCCGCGTGCGGTTGAGCGAAGCTCAACGTTGCTCGCTGCCGAGACCGTGAGCGCACTTTTCGCATCCCATCGCTTGGAGGGTGCGGCACTCTCATGGTGGGAGAACTTCTCGCCATGCGACCGCGGGACACGTGGTCTCGGGAGGAGTTTCGTCGACTTTTCGTCGGGCCCATGTCCTCGCAGCCCGATGAAGTCAAGAAGAAGGAGTTCCTTGCGCTCAAACAGGCGCAAATGCGTGACGAGTACCTCCATGAGTTCAACCATTTGGCGAGGTACGCTCCCGCCGAGGTGGCCACCGATGAGACCAAGCAGAGAAGTTCATGGAGGGCTTGTCCGAGAGCTGCAGGACAAGCTCTCTGTTGTGGACTTCCCGACTTCGGACACTTGGTGGACAAGGCCATCATCGCCGAGCACAAGGCGAGAGCGCTGGCGAGTCCCAAGCGCAAGTGGGAGGCCCAGCGGTCCGCACAGCCGCCTCGCTTCGCCCCCGGTTGGGCCTGCACCGGTGGCCGTTCTTTGGCTTCACCACCGCCGAGGCCTCCAAAGACCAGCTCCACGTCCTCCGCAGCCGTGACTCGATCACGTGCGCCGCGACCCAGCAGCAGGTGTTCCCGCAACCCCGCGCCGACGCCACCGCTTCTATCGCACAACAAGGGCCACTACGCAGTAGTTGTCCTAAGAAGATCGAGCGCCCTCGTCCCAATGGAGGACGCGGCAAGGGAGTGGTCACCCACCGACCGTAAGACCCCGGTTTGGGGAGCGGCCGAGTCAACCACATCTCGGCTGAGGAGGCACAGGAGGCGCCCGACGTGGTGTTGGGTACGCTCCTTGTTAATTTGCATCCTGCTATAGTTTTATTTGACTCTGGAGCTTCGCATTCTTTTATTTCGAGGCCTTTTGTTGTTGATTGTGGAATTCACTGTGTTCCTTTGGGGATTCCACTGCTGATTCGCTCTCCGGGTTCGGAAATGAGAGCTGACCAAGTATGCCGGGATGTTCCTATCCACATCGAAGGAGTGGGATTCTTGGCGAATCTTATCCTACTCGACTCGGCGCGCTTGGATGTGATTCTTGGCATGGATTGGTTGTCCCAACACTTGGGGCAAATCGATTGTGCCAGGAAGATTGTCTACCTCACCAGCCCTTCAGGTGAACAGGTTGGGTTTTCGCCACGCCATAGAGCCCCATCTTTATGTCCTTGAAGCAAAGCCAAGATTGGAGATTCACGACGCCCCACCGGTTGTGACTTCGCGGATGTCTTTCCCGAAGACTTGCCCGGATGCCTCCTATTCGAGATCCGAGTTTGTGATCGAGTTGTCGCCCGCATCGCCTCTATTTCTAAGAGGCGTGACGCATGCCTCCTAATGAGTTGGAGGAGTGAAGAAGCAACCGGGTGAGCTGCAAGAAAGGGTTTTATCCGCTCTAGCTCATCTCCTTGGGGTTGTCCGATTATCTTTGTGAAGAAGAAGGACAAGACCTTGCGCATGTGTGTTGATTACCGTCCGCTTAATGAGGTGACGGTAAAGAACAAGTATCCTTTGCCCGTATTGATGATCTTTTCGATCGCTTGACGAGCACGATGCTTCTCCAAGATTGACTTGAGGTGGGCTATCATCAAGTCGATCGGTACGAGGATATTCCTAAGACGGCCTTTGCTACTCGTTATGGTCTTTACGAGTACACCGTCATGTCTTTTGGTTTGACTAATGCTCTGCTTTATTCATGAATCTTATGAACTCGGTATTCATGGAGTATTTGGATAGGTTTGTGGTGGTATTCATCGATGATATCCTTATCTACTCCAAGAGTGAAGAAGAGCATGCCGAGCATCTTAAGCTTGTGTTGGGCAAGTCGCGAACACCACCGTATGCCAAATTCAAGAAGTGCGAGTTCGTTGAAGGAAGTGGCATTCTTGGGCCATGTTCTTCAGCGGGAGGTGTGGTCAGGATCCTAGCAAGGTTAGTGATGTGCTATCTTGGGGTCAGCCAAGTCGGTCACCGATGTGCGGAGTTTTCTTGGTTTGGTGGCTACTATCGCCGCTTTATCGAAATTTCTCCAAGATTGCGAAGCCTATGACCGAATTGCTTAAGAAAGACAAAATTTGAGTGGTCCGCTGCTTGTGATATGAGTTTTCGTGAACTCAAGAAGCGGTTGACCTCAGCCCCATGCTTGTTCTCCCGATATTCACAAGGGTTTTGATATCTATTGTGATGCTTCGTCGTGGTCTTGGTTGTGTTCTTATGCAGGAGGCAAGGTTGTGGCCTATGCATCGCGGCGCTTGAGGCCTCATGAACTCAACTATCCTACTCATGACTTGGAGTTGGTCATGTGGTCCATGCACTCAAGATTTGGCGGCATTACGATTGGTAACCGTTGTGAGGTGTATTCGACCACAAGAGCTTGAAGTACTTGTTCACCCAAACGATCTGAACCTCGTGCAAAGAAGATGGTTGGAATTGATCAAGGACTATGACATGGGCATTCAGATCATCCGGCAAGGCCAACGTTGTGGCGTATGCACTCGCCGGAAGGTGTATTGCAAAGATGTTGATGCTCCAAGAGCAGCGACCTACCCTCATTTCGAATTCCACGCCTCAATTTGGGTTTGGTCGAGCACGGTTCTCTTGCTACATTGGTTGTGCAACCAACCTTGGTGGACCAAATCAAAGCGCACAAAGCAGATGATGTGGTGTGGGCCAAATCAGCGTAACATCAAGGATGGGATAGCCAAGTGCTTTTCGAGGACGAGCATGGCGTTGTGTGGTTTGGGCGCGCGTCTTGTGGTTCCTAAGGTCATGGAATTGCGGAATTTGATTCTCCGCGAAGCCCATGATTCTCCTTTGTCTATTCACCCGGCGACCAAGATGTATCAGATCTTCGTCGAGATTCGTGGACCCGAATGAAGCGCGAGATTGCCGTGTTCGTTCGAAAGAGTCGACGTGTCTTTGTCGTGTGAAGGCCGAGCATCGGCCCAAAGAGTCTTCTTCAACCCTTGCGATGCGGGAATGGAAGTGGATTCCGTTGGCATGGACTTCATCACCGGATTGCCCCGCCGTCCAAAGGGAATGATGCTATTTGGGTCGTGATCGGCATGTGTTGACTAAAGTGGCGCATTTCCTTCTGTCAAGACTCAACCGTGTGGGGCCTTTGGCCGAACTTTATGTCTCGAGGATTGTGAGTCTTCACGGTGTCTCAAGACGATTATTTCGATCGTGGTGCACTTTTCACCTCACGGTTTTGGCATAGTCGCAGAGGCTATGGGGACCCGCCTTCATTTCAAAGACACCTTTCATCCTCGGATCGATGGCCGACGGAGCGAAGTCAACCAAGTGTTGGAAGATATGCTCTGCTTGTGTTCTTTCCTATGGGAAGAAGTGGAGAAATGCCTACCTTTGGCCGAGTTCTCCTACAACAACACTATCGTGCCGCCTTGGCATGGCACCCTTTGAGGCTTTGTATGGGAGGAGATGCGAACCCCATTGAACTGGTCGTGAGATCGGTGGCGCGCCGCCCGCAGTCGATTAATGAGGCCGAAAGTCAAGTTCAGTTGATCCGCGAGCATCTGCGCACGGCCCAGTCCAGACAAAAGAGCTACGCAGATCGCCGTCGCCGTGAGTTGAGCTTTGGGCCCAATGACTTTGTGTATCTCAAAGTCTCTCCCTTGAAGGGCCATCAGCGTTTTGGCATCAAGGGCAAGTTGGCCCCTCGATATGTTGGGCCTTACCGTATCATCGAGAGAGTCGGAGCAGTTGCATACAGATTGGAGCTACCAGCTGCACTTGAGGGTGTGCATGATGTGTTCCATGTTTCCCACCTGAGGAAGTGCCTCCGTGTCCCGACTGAGGAAACTCCGTTGGAAACTCTCGATGTGCAGGAGGATTTGACCTACCGCGAGCGTCCTGTTCGCATTCTTGAGGAATCTGAATGGAGAACAAGGAACCGTGTCATCAAGTTCCTTAAGGTTCAGTGGTCAAACCATTCTGAAGATGAGGCAACTTGGGAGCGAGAAGATCGCCTTCGTGCAGATTTTCCGTCTTTCTTCTCCGAGTAAACGGAATCTCGGGTCGAGATTCTTGTAAGGGGGGGAGAGTTGTAACATCTCAAATTTTGGGTTTGTGTTTCAAATGTAAGAAAATGAGTAGAAATTAAAACTTTTTCTTACATCATGTATTTCCTTTGTGTACTGAACAAGTATTGTACAAAAGGTTATGGAAGTACAAAGTCACAAGTCCTTGATCCAAATCTTGTTCCTTCAAAACATTCTTGTCAAATGTTGTGATCATCTCACGGAATATTTTTCCTAAGTTCTTGGTATGGTATGTGACCCTCTGAAAAATTTCACAATTTTTAGAAATTGTTTGAATATTTTAGAGGGCACAAACCTGTTTGACTCTCAGTCAAACCTAAAACCAGTACCTTGTAGAATTTTTGGAGAAAAATACAATGCATAAAAACCTCTGAAAATTTTACACAAGGTCAATGTCTCGATCAAGAAGCTCCTCAGAAACATTTCAGAATTTTTGGAGTTATTTTGCTACCCCAAATAAATCCTCAAAAGAACCAGCTTTAATTTAAAACCTAAAGTCGACTCACTATTCATTGGGTTCGAAGTCGGGCTCGAGTCCGAGCCACTTGACTCGGTTGAACCACCTAGCTGCACCGAGCCGCGCTTTATAACGCGCGCAATCTCACCGTTGGATTCAAATCGCTCGCCCACGCTCATGTGAGCATTCGGACCCTCGGTTGCATTAACCAATTGGGACCGTTGGATCTCAATCCAACCGCCCGCACTCTCGAGGGCAATCGGATGTCCGTGAACTCGCTTAATCGTGACCGTCCATTTTCAATCCAACGGTCACTGTTCGCTTTTCTGTTCTTCTTCCTCCTCGGCTTCTCCGTGCGCGCGTGCGTTCATGGCAGAGAGAAAGAGAGAGCATGGGGGGCTTGTTGTGTCACTTCGAGCGTGCCTCGTCAACGTCTCTCTGCAAGGCATTTAATGCGCAACAGGCTTTCTCCTCCATTGTCACCGTGCTCACTTGCTCCCATCATTTCTTGGTCCATGACCGTGGCATGAACCGAGCTCACCATGGACTCGGGTTCTTGCTCGAAACCCTAATTCCTTTCCTATAAATTGGCCCTCTAGGTCCTCCTGGTGTTCTTTTGCACCACACCTAGCTACTCTCTGTGTTTGAGCTCAAAACCATCTCAAACCTTCTATCCACCATTATTGACCCGTAGAGCTCCAATGGCGGCCTTGGTGTCCAGTGGTTCATCTTCAACATTTCTTGCACCCTTTTGAACTCCTCAACCTCCTTTATATTTCCCCTAACTTGATTTTGGGTTGCATTCACAGGAATCACTCAATTTTAAGTTTGGAGATTTTCGGTTGGTTTCACCCCCTTTCTTCTCCAGCTCCGGTAAGTGGTTCTTTTTGCAATTATTTGCTTTTGGAGCCTCTTTGAGCTATAATGAAGCTGTTTTGATGATTTGGTTCCACTCATTTTGCTCAGAACCTTATCTTCCACTTCATCTTCTTCGGCTCCGGTGGACTTCATCGTGTTCAAGTCTTCCCCGGCCATCTTTGGAGCTCCTCTCGGTTAAGGTAGTTTCTATATAGTCCCTAGAAGTCATGGCACTCGCTTCCTTGGACCGTAGCGGAGCATCTTGCCATTTTTGTGTTTTGCCGTGTCGGCCTCCTTCTTTGTTTTCCGGCTCGGGCGTTCTGCACTTCCACCACGGGCGAGGTCATCATCGCGGTCCGCAACACTATTGCGAACCCATTTTGATAGTTTGTGGCGCCGCCGATCGAGTCGCCGCGACAAGCCGTGAAAGCCACTCGGGTTTTGTCGGTTGAGGAGCTCCCATTTTCGCCGATTATTAGGGCACGATGAATTGCTAATCATTGGATGTCATTATTGTGTCTTAACTCGCCTAATGCCTCATCGACATGTGGGTCCACCCCTTAAATCACACACCGGCGCTTATCTCGTGCGCTTAGGCATCATTAATGTTAATCTTAGGTTAATTAAGTGTCGGCATTTATTTAGTCGTCGGGATACCCCACATGCCCTTGCCAGTGGGCCCATTAGCTTAGCGCCAAAATCGAAGTCATTAGGCTGATTTTGGGTTATTTATGGCTAATCATTGTTAGCAATAAATGTGTCCAAATTACCTTTTGGGTCATCGGCGTGTGGGCCCTCTCGCCCCTAAATCACCTCTGTTCAAATCTTTAGGACGCATTAATTGCTAATCATCACTAATCATTGGTCATTAGTAATTAATTAGCCGTCCTAAAACCTCCTTTAAGTCATCGCCAGTGAGTCGCTGTACATCGTGGCACGTGTGTTAAACCTCGCATGTGTGACTCTCGATCCACCGACATGCGCCCCACGTGTCAAGACTCCTAAATGCACTTCAATCTTAGACCACCGCCCATTTTGCGATCTGCGCTCTAGATTTTGTATGCGTTCGACCCTCCGGTTCCCCTCATCATTCTCGGCCGTCCATTACTTGATCTGCGGCCCGATCGCGCGTGCAATCGGACCATCCGACCGAGGCGTGATCGGAGCCGTTCATCCTAGATCTGCGGCCGTGGATCGCCGAGGCAACCGCACTGTCCCGGTTGCATCCTTCTTCGTGAGCCGTTGGATCTTGATCCAACGGTGGCCTCTGCTTTGAATCGCGCGCGCGCTGTTCTCCGTCGCGTGTGGCTCGTTGGATTTCGCATCAACGCCCACGAGCGCCCACGCTCGCTTATTTTCGGTTTGGTTGGTTTTATTTCGTAAGTATTTATTTATCAACTGAAAATTGTATCAAAACTTTAGAAATTCATAACTAATTCAAGATAAATCCTTTTTACATGAAACCAACTGCAATAAATTTGTATTTCACTAAAGTTTGATGTAATAGACACCAGTAATTCACTGTAAATCCTAAAAATAGAAATTTGATGTTAGGAAATCCTTCTGTTATCCTACTATAATGTGAAATGGGTTTTGCACATGTTTATATTTCTGGAAAGTGCATTATGCTAGTTTTGCATCCTAGAAAAATCATAACTAAATCATTTTAACTCCAATTAAGATGAAACCACTTGTATTAGCCTTAAAATGTCAGTAGCAACCTACCATAAAATTTTCAAGTCCAGAAAACCTCTAGAAAATATTTTTGCTACAGTACCTTATTATGGCCGAAAATGGGTTTTTAGGTAATATCTTTTGCACCACAAATCCAAATTAGGTTTTTCCAGTTTCTATGTCTAGGTATATTCATATTCTACCTTATGTGTAAATTTTGTAGCATTTGGATAATTTTTGCTTGCTCGTTTGTTTAAGTGCGGCTCGTCTTATTGGTTGTTCTTGGTTCTTTTTGCCTTTTCGCTTAGGATTCGACATTTGCGGTAATCCGAGAGCGACCCTCCACAACAGTTTGAGCAACAAAAGAGAAGGCAAGCGCTTTGATCATGTTAATCCCAGTATTTTAAGTATTTATGTTGATTACAAATTCTATGTATGCATTGCTACTTTGTGTTAATAGTTGGCCTAGTAGATGCATTTCCTTAGCAAATGATTATCCTCTACTACCATGAGCCTAGGTTACTTGCTGTGATTTAGAGTTCATGGATGGGCTCTTGTCACTTAGTAGTTGCGAATTAATTGCTTAGCCATGCTTAGTTTCGGTAGAAATGGGCGCTTATCGACTTGTCGATAACCTTGATCACTAAAACTTATTATGATTATGATTTCCACCTTGTGCCTTGTCTACTTGTGAAAACTAAAACGAAAACAAAATGATTTAGACTTGGGCACAATGGTATGATGGTGTGATTTTGGGTGTGGCGGAATGGTGCCCGGATCAACAAGGACCGAACATCTTGTTACATCGAACCAAGCATTTTAGCGTGCTAACCACATTAGAGGGTATGGGACCTCTCTTGACTTAGTACTTTGGCGTGTATTGGCTCCGAGTCGCAGTGGAGTCGCAGGAGGATGGTGTTGGGAGCATTGTAGTGTCCGAAAGACTTCACCCGTGATGGGATTTGTTGTCTTTCACTTGCAATGTAAGCATATGGGTTTCTATCCATATGAGCGGCTCGTAGTTAATACACAAGATTGGAAATGTCTCAGAGGACTTAGCCAGGCATGCATACCTTGTAGTGTGCTTGTGGCTTGAAGGCGGTCCAAGTATGGGTACATTGGTACACCCTGCAGGTTAAAACTATTCGAATAGCCTCGTCCTAGGTTATGGACACGCTTGGCAAGGTCTTTCAAGAGTTAGACTACAACCTTTTAAATTAAAACTTGATGGGTGGTACGAATCGGGATTCGTGCTATGTTGTGGTGACTATTGGGATAGTCACTTCGGTGGTTACTTGTATGTATCTTTACTATCAGTTACTTTGATAGCAAAACAGATTTGCAAACTTGTTTTTAAAATGTATTACATTATTGCAAATAAAGTTGGCTTCATGCAAATGAGACATACAACCTCCACCTAAATAAGCTTGCATGTAGTTTATGAATAGGTCTGCTATTCCACACGTCAATCTTGCGGGTACAAAGACAATCTTTGTACTCAGATGCTATGCTTAATTGTTCTGTTGCAGAGGAAGAAGGTGAGCCTGAGGGGCCTCACTTTTGTGAGCTGTGTTGTGGTAGCTTGCGGGGCGACTAGCTTGGCGGCCCGGTCGGTTGCCTTGTGGGTGTATGGCTAACCGGTCGACTTTTGTTCTAGCCATCTTATGGCACCTTTTGCTTCCGCTGTCATTCTTGTATATTGTTCTATTTGGCCGGTCGGCTCTCTTTTGTAATAACTTTACTTTATGTATGTTGTTGTTGAACTTAGTGCTGCATGTTGTATGGACATGATGTGTAATTTTGTGATGATGTGCATATGTTGCAATTCTGGGAAACATATGCCCATCGAGGCTTAGAGTGCTTAATTAGTAATGCTAGAACCAATTGGAGGTTAAGTGTTACTAGTTAAATATTCCGGGTCCTCACATTGCGTATCGTTTTGTAGGAGCCGACGGCCTGCAAGCTCGTAGTGAGGTTAGTTGGGTCCATTTCTATTGAGGCATGCGGGATGGTGCATCCATACCAGAAGGGGCAAAGCAAAGACGTGTCCAGGTGGCGCAGGTTACGCGCAGGTGGAGGTGGACATAGTACATGAACATTTCATGGCCGTCCCGCCGGAGATTCGCCCAACGAAGAGATCACAACACTAGGGGATGCCGTGCGCGCTTTATCCGATGGCCCAAGAAGGACATCGTCCCCGACCCAAAGAAGGCGGCGATCTCAACACGACCATTCCTCTCCAACGGGACCCTCCATGACTCCACCTCATATTTCGCCTCGAAGGCCACCTTTCGGTTCCTTGGAGAAGACATCAAAGGAACAAGAAAAGCATGTCACCGTATCGGTCCCGAGTCGCCTCGCAAGAAGACGCCGCCAATGCTTAAGACCAAATCGAAATTGACGGCGCGCCTCAAGTCCAAGCAAGTCGGGAATATCCGCTAAGTACATCCTCGGAAACCATTGTGCTCCCACGCAGATTAGGGCGTCTTTGGATATGCTTGTCGCTTTGCATACCGGTACTTGGATAGGACCCAAAAGGATGGGTGCGATCATCGAATCACCGCGATACGAGGATAAGCATTTCTTCAACGGGACGAACCACTTCGCCGTGGGCTTCAACGACCTATATGACTTATTCAACCTCGTTGGCCTTGACGCCTCACTTCTACGATGTTGGACATCGTAAGTGCATACAATCAAGTTCTACATTCACGTAATACCGATAAATATCACAACTCATTTCTTATGTACGATACATGATGAAAATGTCCGGTCGAAAGAACCGTGGGTTTCTCGACCCACATGTGGTATCATTGCAAACCATCCAAACAGCACTCGCCCTTCGTCGAGAAATACATAACACGTGCATTGCTTCGCCGCCAGAACACGAAGTACATCGTGGTGCCCTACAACCGTGGGTAAGTGTCACTACTTGCTCTACTTTATACGCAGACGAACTCGGGTTTAATGACTATAGTGACATACATGAGTAGGTACCATCGATCCTTTTAGTCATCATACCAAAGAGGAACCATGTGATATACCTTGATTCCTAATCCGCAACAACCACGACTTCAAAGATTCTAGGAGGAATACTCACGATATGCTCATTTCCTTCATACATAACTCTATTTTAGTCTTCATTAGTTTGAAATGGTCGAGGATAAATTTTTGGAATCATGTAGGTCGCTCATCGACTATGTTGCCAACAAAGGAATATACGATGGAAAGAGTGCCCAACTAACACAGAGACAAAATTTCCAGACGCACTATAATACGATAATCCTATATCATACTTCATAATAACGCATCTCGAATCGATATATGTAATTCTATTTTTGCAAAGGCCGCCAAAGAAAAATGATGAGTTATGTGCAATCTACGTTTGCCATCATATGGACCAAATCATTAGAGCTAGGAAGAAGGATCCGGAGGTTTGTGAATCTTCAAATAATTATTTTCTAATTATAAAATTAAATATATATATGCATAACACTTTACTCTTGCTAGCGACAGGGCTTGAATATAGAATTAGATGGACTCCTTGATAATGAGATCAAGGACATTCGAGGGAAGCTCTGCGCTTTATCATATCGAGAGATAATTAAGGACACCGGAGAATTTCACTCCGCAGCCGACCGAGCGCATCACCCTGCCGACACTTCTCAACCACCTGCAAACAATTGACTCAATTGTAATCCAATTTATTTTGTAACAATACTTGAATAAATGTGATCTTTTGCAATTTATTTTGAGTAATGATCGATTCATTTGTCGACAATTGATTATCCGTGATGTATCTGCTTTTTGCATGTTTGTTTCAGAGGGCATGGCTAGCAATTCTGAGGCTAGCCAAAAATCGTGAAAATGTAGTCGGCTTTAATGAACTATCACGAGACGGTTTTTTATAAAAACGATGCAGGAAGACAAAGTATCACTGAGCGGTTCTAAGTAAAAACGCTCGCGAACTCAGAGTATCACGCGACGGTTTTACAAAGAACCGCTCGCGATATCGACTTCACGACGTTTCGTAAAGAACCGCTCGCGAAGACAGAGTATCGCAGCGGTTTTTACATCGAACCGCCTGTGATATTCGACTTCACGACGTTTTGTTTCTAGAACCGCTCGTGATACTCGTCTTCACTGCACGGTTGTTGATAAAAACCGCTCGTGATATTCATATCACGACGGTTTATCGACCTTCCGTGATATCCACCTGTTATCAGAGACCCATTTTTCCATACGGTTCAAAATCGCTCGTGATGACGGTTCCGAACCGTCTGTGATGGCTTTTTCTGTAGTAGTGTAGCAATCGGCGACCAAACCACTAAACGAATTCGTAAACGCATCTAATACAAAAGATTCAGCGGGGAAGGGTCTTAGTTACCCCTTGAAGGACGTAGGAAGATGATGGATTTCCCCCACAAAGAAGGCCTCCTCTCCTCACCTCCTTCTTCCTCCTATGGCCGAACTCCACCGGGATCTTCTTCTCCTTCTCCACTTGGTCGGCAGCGGGGAAAGGGAAGGTCTTGGCCGGCCAGCAGGGGAAGAGACCATGGAGGAGGGGCTGCTGGAGGGGGAGGTTGCACAAGGGGAGATGGGGAGGTGGGGAGGTGCGGCCACAATGGGGGGGAAGTGGGAGAAGGGGCGGCTAGGGTTTGGGGGATGAGGCGCCCCCTCCCTCCCTTGGCCGGCCACCCTCATGGGCCTTGTCCCAAGCCCAAGTTGTCCCACACTAGCAGAAAGCCCCCTCTCAAAACACTGCTAAACTAATTTATATTTGGTCCCTCTCCTGTTTTCGATTAATCCCTCCCGATTTAATTATTCTCTCCCGATTACATCCTTTCGAATACTTTTTGGGGTATTACATTCTACCCGCCTTAAACAGAATTTGACCCCGAATTCCACCGGTCATCTACTCGGAAAGCAACAACAACCACGACTGGAAAATTAATAACCAACAAGATGTACCCGTCGTGAACAACTTTGGTTAAAGTTCGATCATGCGAGACTACCTCCCAAGTCTCTTCTCGCTCAGACCAACGTGAACATATCACTATAACGTATACCCATGTCTATACCTCAACACTCTCTCTGACCTCTCCAGTACAAGTATCGGATGAGACTCGAAGGTGAGATCTTGCTCGGTGGTGGACGGGGTCAATGAAACCTCAAACTCTGGATCTCCCAGGTACTCACTCACACCAGAACATACAAGACGTTACATACTCCGCGCACGAACTCGAGACAGTCCTGGCGATACGCCAACTAGCGAGAACAACCCAATGTATCTTGGGCCAAACTTCCCAAAAATACCGAACCACCAGACATGCACATAGAACACAGAACTCGTGTTCCACCTTCTCGAATAAACTCCTCACTAAAGCAAGGATCACCTCCTTTAACCAGAAACACACAACAAAACTCGCTTTAAACACACTCTTTTACCGACAAAGCCCAACTGAAAATGAAGGACTCTCATCGCAACCAAACGTTACCAACTCGGTACTAAAAGAAGTCAAATTCAGAATTGAAGATTTATCACGAAAATCTTTCCACCTTCAAATTAGAAAATTTGCAAATAAACACCACGTTCGCCAAAAGAGAAATCACTCGAATATCCAAATCCATCATTTCTTTTATTCTTTCTAAACAGATAAGAACCACACATGCCAACATAAAGTCAAGCCCAATTGGCGAAAGACATCCGACATAAACTCATAGCTCAAACAAGAATCAAGAGAGCGTTTCAGTACTTGAGGAAATAATCTTTTCTCAATTTCTCCTTTAGAAATAAAATTTCTCTCAACTTTTTGGAATCCCGATTCATCGCATAACACACTAACCCATCTCTCTTAACTTGGCATTCTTAACGCTATACTCAAACGGAAATACATCAACCATACCTCTGTAGAGAGGCTCTTTCAACCCCACAGAAACAATACTCTAGTCAACTCCTCTACCGACATAATTACTTTGATAGATAACTTCTGATGCATCCCAAAATGGATCTTCACACGTAATCACGTTACCTCAATCCTTAAGAATGAACAACTCGGAATTCACTTCACATAGTCTCATGTATTTCATCAAAAGAATTCTATCAATGATCATCCCACTATTTGAAATCCACCCTTATACTACTTCTTCACATTATCATTGGCCGATCAAAGTTCTAGCATAATAATACAAAACTCAAATTTAACCTCTAAGAGTCTTGCAACGAAATTCTGATATACAAGATAAGGAAATCCTCATATTAAATCTCTAAAATTCCACAATTCCAACATACTCACTCATTAACATCATCATGAAAATATTTTCTTGACTAGTTTACCTTTACAAAGATTATAACTCTCAGAAGGTTACTCATTTAAAGCCAAATCACTCTTGACATTACTCAACATTTTCGTTTATCCCATTAATTGGCATGACATTTCGATTACTTTGTAATCCCACTCTCATTAAACCACATCATCAAGAATAACCATTCACAACTTCGTAATACTACCAAATTGCGATACTCTATAAAACTGATCAAAGTTTCCATACTTTCGGTAATTCCAATGTTCCACTCGAAGTGAACAAAAGATCTTGGATCACAATCACTGTAGGTTCTACTAGTTGTAACAATGCAATCAATTTAACCTCATAAGACAATCTTCCATTGAGATAGACTTCTTTCAAAGAACTATATTACGGAATCATTTCATCCTCCAATACTCATCGAATAACTTACAACCCAAAGTTTCACAACTACAATTATTAAACACCTCAAATGACTCAGGTGAAACGAATAGGTTGATTCTTCCTCAAAAGAAAGAGCGAAAGGAATCAAAAAATTTTCCATCCACTAGGAAAACATGTGCCACCCGTAGGGAACACAGGACCAAGGAAAATAGTAACTTAAGCAAAGTTCTCAGAAAATATAAGGGAAAGTCAACAGTCTAGGGCTCAAGCCCTACTGAAAGCGAATACCAAACCACAAATGAGAAGAAGGTAATGCCTTTTGTAAATTGATAAACTCTTATGGAACAACTGTACAAAGTTTAAGCACTATCAAATAAACTGTAAGATGTGAAACGTGATTTAAATCTCAATTACTTATACTTCACTCCTTCCTTTAACAAGGAAGATTATTTTCTGTGATTACTACATCACTTTGCCAACTTAAACAGGATAAACTCTTAAGACCAAATCATAGGAACAACTTAAGAACTAATAAAATCTTTCAACATGTCACTCTGCTCAAAGCAACTCAATCACCACATAACTCAAGCGATCCGAATGATCACCATCGCAAAACTTGAAACACTCTTACAAAATCTAAATTACGAAAGACGATCAAATTACTTTATTTCTAAAAGAATCATCATCACACACACACACACAGGTCACAATCTCTTGCAGATAATCTTACTAACATCAAGAATAAAATACTCTGAACACGAATATTTATCATCAACTATTCCATTAGAAAGCCCCCAAAGTTTCACCAAACTGTTCCATACTACCTTTTCATCCCATCTTCAAAATGAGAGTATACCAAAACCATACAACATCACTACATCGAGTTCTTATTTTTTAAACCTCAAAATTTGCATTTGTTGGGAATTACCAATGTGTTCATCAAGGGGGAGATTGTGGATATCACGGGGATATGCCTGAGATCTTAGGATGATGTTACAATTGGCAATGCCGTTCTTGGTTTGTCGAGACATGCGCAAAGTTTAGCAAGTGTCGTTAATCGGTAGTACCGACGCAGTAAGGCGCGCACGACCGCGAGCGGTAGTACCGCCCAAAGAGTGCGTATGGTTTTTCCAGAGACGATGTTTTTGTGCCACTTTGGATTTCCCGAGAAGCGATACGACCGTAGGTATATGCGCGGTACGACCGCAGTGCGGTAGTACCGGTCCTTGGTTGGCGGTAGTACCGATTCTGTTCTAAGTTTCTGTTAACTTGGAAGTTGGGTTTTGAGTTAGGTCAAGTTCATGGGTTTCAGGGCATATGTGTTGCATGATGCATGTTTTGACTAACGGGTCAAGTTGTGAAGAACTTGTTCCCGCTTCGATTTGCTTGTCTATTGTTGTGCGAGTTGCTTGGTGGTCAACGACGGTCAACGGCGAGGATGATCGGACTAGGCTTGGAGAGCTGAGGTTCAGAACGATCGACGATGCCGGATGAAGTAATTGGACTCAAGTATGGTGCATGATGGACAAAGTTGACCGAACGGGCAGTTCGGTGCGACGGGTTGGATCAAGCGACGCAGGGATCGGTGCAAGTGCCATGGTGGTTTCGGTGGGAGCCGGATGGGAGAGACTTACCGACATGATGAGAGCCGTTGGATCAACCTACACGTGGCGGAGCATGCGACTGCTTTGCGAAGATTGGACTCGGTCTTTGAAGAAGGGCCGAGAAGGGGTATTTTGGTAATCTTACCAAATACCGCTTCGGTTACCTTTTGCTAACCCGCGGCACAAGACGGTGCGTGGAGAAGCGGATTAGGTCAAGAGGAGATGAAGACGACGCTTTAAAATGCGTGCGTGTGTGACCCGTTTGTGTTGGCCTTAACGGGAGCCCATTAGGGAAACTCTTCTAGAAGGTCTAAGCCTCCACTATAAATAGATGAGGGAGGTGGCTGCACCCCTTCAACCCTTTCATTACTTGTAAACCCTAGTTTTGATTTTGTGCTTAGGGTGTTGATAGTTGGAGGTTAGGGTTCTAGAGAGTTGGATTTGATTTCGTGCTCATGTATTGTGTCTTTGTCCTCCATTGATGGAGTGGCTGTAAACCAATACCATATCAAATCAATCCAAAGAAAGTTCTCTCAAAGATGAGTTCATTTGCTTTCTTTCTCTCTATTTGGTGATTTTTGAGTCTTTCTTTGATCCGCGAGTTTTTGCTTGGTTTCTTATCGTGATCTAACTTGCTGTGACATGTGGGAACCCATCTAGGATCATCTTGATCATCAATGACCCACGAGCAAGTCTCTAGATCATATTTTGCTTTTGGCTCGGTTTTTGAACCACCTTCGTTCAAATTGAAAAAGATAGGAACTTTGGCAAGGATCTTCACGATCGTCGCATGGAATAGGTTCCTAACATCATTAGGAAGGTGTGTTTCAAGTTTCTTGAAGTTTGGAGTTACGAATCAAAAGTTACGTCGATTTTTGTTTTCGTTTTCAGGCTATTTACTATTCATTCACCTGATTTTACTGTTCACCGCGGTGTGACCAGTACTGTTCACACGGTTGTACCCGAGTGTGGTATGATCGACACTATTTAGGTGGTATGACCGGTACTGTTCATCAGTACTGTTTATTAGGCTGATTTTTGTGTTTTTGATCATTTCTTTTGGGGGTTTGAAGGAGATTCAGTACAAGTCTTCCGCTACACGTTTATATATTGATTTTCATAGTTCTCATAGCTATTGGAGTCAATATCATCTTTTGAATCCGATCAAAGCGAAAAATAGATAGTGCTCCTATTCACCCCCCTCTAGTCGCCTTTTCGGTCCAACACAGGGACCTAAGATTCTTGGAGCTCTGTAGGATCTGAAGTGCGTTTGTGATATTTGTGAAGGAGTTCTTATCAAGTGATAGGAAGGAGAGAGACTTCAGGTTCCCTATGCTTGAAGAAAGCTCACCATGGAAATTGTTGGTAGATAACCACAATGCTGTCAAATTGGTTCCCATTGAGGTTGTTGCGGCCAACCTTAAGCACTCTGAGCATGGAGAAATTACCAAGCATAGGGGGAATATCACCACTCAATTGGTTGAAACAAAGGTCAAGCACAGCCAAAGATGGCGAGCCAAAGGTAGAAAGAAGACAGTATGTGCCCAGTGAAGCTATTGTTGTTTGCATTGAGCACAAACCAGATTGTTCATCGCCTTCCATGTGGTTGATGGAAATTCTCCAGTAAGTAGGTTGCTTGAGACATATTCAGTACCTGCAGACGACGGCCAGGAGTTGACGATGGCAGCTCTTGAAGGTCTCCTGCTGAGGCGGTTGAAGCTGACATCAAGAATGACGATGCTGCCAGAGGACATGAGTTTTTATCAAGAGATGAGTCTTTATGCAGATAGAAATGAGATGGTTGTAACATTGATCCCATGTTCTTGATGCTGACTTGATGGTTGTAATATTGACATTATTTTGGAGCTGTCTTGCTATAGGGTATCATTGTTGCATTGTGAATTATTGTGCATAATGTACTAGTATAATGAAGTTCATCAGAAAATCCGTGACTCATATACTCATTCTCAGTTTGTATCCAGGGGCGGAGCCCAATAGGCCCACCTGGTGTCACAGGACACCGGGTCCAAATTTTTTTTTAGTGAAGATCAACTCTTTATAACCATGTGTGCACCCCGAAGCAAAAAAGCTGTGAACCCGGACTCTTCCGGCCCACCAGCGTGACGCGCCAGCGGCCCAGATGCTCCACGCGCGGACGCGCCCGTTGCACTCGCCACTCGCCACGGCTCCATGCGGCATCAGCAGGCCCAGCGCAGACGCGCGAGTAAGCACCAGCAGGCCGCATGCCCCACGGTTCCACACGATACGCACAGGCGTAGCGAAGACGCGCAGTAGTCTGGGGCTGCAGGCCACGCGGACGCCCTTCGCTTTTCGCTGATTCGCCACGGATCCGGCCATGCTAGCTGCTAGAAATCAACATAAATGATGACAACACATACGTTGCACCATCAACCATGTCTCATCTTCCGTGGTGGTCAATCGAATTCTATACTGCTTTAAACTACGATCTGAGGACAAGATCATCGCCACAGTCGGTCAATTAATCTCTGTGATCTCATTCTGGCCATAGTCGTAGCCTTAAATGGTAGACTCTCCTGTAAAAATAATTTGCATATGAATACAATCTGCTGCCCCAATGGGGCTCTTATCCTTTTTTACAAAAAAAAGAGAGAAAACTTCCTTCCTCGTTAACTTCATCTCTGCACACCGTATACATGGATGCACCACACACACACACACTCTAGTTTAGCTACGGATTACTACTCCTACATGAATATAGTAAATGGTGCTATGTCAAGTTATTAACTTGTTTAGTATATGGTGTTAAATTAACTTGAAGTAATATCTTATTCTTACTGTCAACATTATTTTTTAAACTCGATATCTCCCTTCCAGAATCAACCTGCTCTTGAAAATATTCGCCAAGCTTTTGTTGCAGCTCCAGGAAACTCTCTTATTGTCGCGGATTATGGGTAGGTATGAAAACTAGATAATTTTAATTCGTTTTGTTCTTTTTTTATATAGGTCATTGAGGTCGGATGATATATTTTGCCAATGTCGACTATCTTTATCCATGATTTCGCCCTTAGTTGCTTCACTTTGCTACAATTAACAATATTATTAGTGAGTTTCTTTATCATGGTAAGCATTTTGATCGCTACTTCTTTATCATTATACATTGCTATTAGTTATGTTGAAATATTGATGCTAAAAGTTGTTGGATACATTACTATTTAGCAAGGATTTTTTTACTGGAGGTGGCCAGTAGGGCCGCTTTGGCCGAAAATAAAAAAAAATCGGTAGAAATTTTCAAAAAAAATTGATTTTTTTTATTCTAAATAAAAAATCAAATTCGAACAAAATTCAAGCAAATTCAAAAAAAAATGGACAAAATTCATCCAAACCAGGAATTTTAGAGCCGGTCTGTTGTTCTACTGGGGGTGGCCGGTAGAACCGGCCTGGCCGATTTTCGATTGAAAATGGATCGAAAATAAAATCACTACTATTTAGTACCATATTACTTCAAAATTATATATGTTGTTATACGTAAGGTGAAATGGTGAACCCCGGTCATTTTCATTCTAGTTCCGCCCCTATTTGTATCTAATGTAATGAAGCCATTACAAATTGAGCAACTCATGGACCAGGAAGTTTAATCCGAATCAAGTCAGATATCGCTCCTTTGGTGTAATTTATCTAGTGGTGTAATTTATCTAGTCGATGTTAAGGATGTGTTCTATGTTCCAATGCTTATGTTTATTGTTTATGCCCTTTCATGATGGATCGAAAATGTTTGGCCGAGTGGATAGCCGAGTTCACATTCATGATGAATGATAATATGGACATTTGTCGAGTTTATCCAAATTTTGAAAGACTTTTGGCCAAAAATATTTCTTTTTTTAAAAAAATAGTATCCAAAATAACAACATACAAATGAACCACATAAATAAGCTAGTAACATATACAAAACAATATACATGTGCTAAAACCTTAGGTAGTATACACATTTTACATATAATCCTCTTATTCTTGAATCCGGAGTCAACCTTCT
Organism: Ampelocalamus luodianensis; assembly: GCA_036346255.1. Lineage (NCBI taxonomy): Eukaryota > Viridiplantae > Streptophyta > Magnoliopsida > Poales > Poaceae > Ampelocalamus > Ampelocalamus luodianensis. The sequence continues at coordinate 91,416 of JAYEVH010000391.1, read as the reverse complement.
ATCTAAACAATTTTCTGTTACAGCTTTAGTATCTCAGAGAGGTGGGTTCTTGGAGAATCAGGAGCAGAAGCTGAAAAATCAGAATTTAGAGCTCTACCAAACAGGTCCTCAATATTCTACAGATATTAAGTAGAGAACTATGCGTATTTTTGGGTGGTTTAGCACTGAATTAAATGTGATGAACATTATTTAGTGTCCGCTCTCTGCTTCTACTCTGGAGTCTGGATTGCTTGCAACGTTTCACTGTTATTTGCTGCTTTGGTGTTGAACCTGGAGGATGCGTGTAGGTAACAACTGGTTCAGTGTTTGTGAACCATGTAGTCGAAGCAAGGATCATTTACATGCCCTGTAGTGTAATATAATGTAATGGTTTGCATCTCTACTTACCCGTTATTAGCATCGTAATAAACGTGCAGCTTTTCCAGTGGAAATTTCTCTAGTTTCTTTCAGAGATCGAGCAAATAAATTTGCTTACTCTGAACGACTGAACCACATCACTCCAGCAGGACATTCGCAGAAAGGAGTTCTACAAACTGCATGGCGATTTGCAAAATATGTAGGCATTGTATGCAGATCCAGTAGGAGCTCGACACAAGTGCCAGCAACAGTTTCTGTTCCTGTGTAAAACTAGTTTCATTGTCGCAGTTCTAGCAGAATACTGAACCACAAGTCCTGTATGATGTATGCTCAATTGCTCATCTTTATAAACGCATGCAAGCATATAACAGCGAAACCAAAAGCAAAACTATGAAACAGCGATCTCTTGTAGTAGGCGGCCTATGATGGAGTCTATGAGAGGGTGATGAAGTGTTGGAGGGCGGTGATGAGGCTGGGCAGCCAGTGCTGCGTGGCAATGGCGAACTGGTTCTGGCCTTCTGGGCGAACAGCGCCGCGTGCTTGTCAGCGTACAGCGCCGCCGCGAGCGCCGCGTCGATCTCCGGGTGCCCCTTGAGCGCCACCGAGACATCCTCCATCTCTGTGATGGACTCGTCGCGGTCGCGATCTCGTACAGCACCATCGCCCGCCCACCCGCGCGTACTCCAACAGCGCCAGGTCCTTGTACTCGCGCACCACCCGCCGCCTCCAGGAAGGGCGGTGGCAGTGATGCCATGACGTCGAGGGAAGGAGGTTAATAAGGAGATTTAGAAGTAGACATGCCAATATAAAATCATTGGAGGACTATTTTGCAAATGGGCTCCTTTCTACAGTGGCCACCATATCATCTATCAAATCCGGTGTGGCATTGCCACATTGGTGCTAACCGTGGTAACCCACTTAAAAGAGTTTGGTGATCTAAGTATGTATTTTGGGATAATGGTAACCTGCTTGAGCCACCTTGACAAGTTCAGTGACCCAGAGTGCAATTTACTCATACTTAAATTTGAACTCCGGCCATCTTCTGATGATTTTGATGGATCACAAACCAAATGACGGCCACCCAGATGGCCAGTCGGCCATACCTAGGTAATTTGATTTTTCTGATAGGTCATGTGAGCCTTATGACCTCACGATATCTCAAAAGTATCATCCTCTCAGCACGGACTAGCTAGTCGGCAACAGAATTTTTTTTAAAAAAAATAATATTATTTTAAAAGATATTTACAAAAATAAATAGTCGCTCCCAAAAATTACAAAAATATATCCCTATCGTCAATTCAACTAGCGACAGGGACCCTGTCACCGTTCCAACTACCTATCTCGCCAGTTGAACTGGCGAGTGAAGTTGGCGAGTTCTCGCCGCCGCTTGAATCGGCGATTCCTCGCCGCCAGCTTGAATCGCGATGTGGACCCACTATAAAAATCCCAAAAAATCAGTGCATGATTCATTTTTATTCTAGAAAAAAACAAGAGAGAGTTCGAGAGGGAGAGAAGAAATAGTAGCGAAACTCTGCCGGTTCGTCGCGGAGGAGAGAGATTGACAGAGCATCAGTTTCGATCGATCATCTTGCAGGTAAATTTTTCTGAAACTGTGTACGTTATGTCAAAACCTTGTAGGTTAGCAAACAAAAATAGCGACATAGAATTGAGTATGTTAGATAAATGTAGTCGAACTGTGTAGTACATATTTTGAGTTATGTAGCGACAATAGCGACATAGAATTGAGTAGGTTAGATAAATGTAGTCGAACTGTGTAGTACATATTTTGAGTTGTGTAGCAATATAGAATTGAGTAGGTTAGATAAATATAGTCGAACTGTGTAGTACATATTTTAAGTTGTGTAGCGATATAGAATTGAGTATGGCGCTGGTTGACCGCTGTAGGAATTCTCTTTTAAACTAGGAGAATTGCATGATACATTTTAAAATTGCGAAAAAAATATGTTGTAGCTGAGTAGGTCAAAAGAGCAATGAGAATATTTGTGTGCGGTTATTATTTTGTTAGTGCGCTGTTATTATTATGTTAGTGCGCAGTTAATATCTTATTAGTGCCGAAAATACCATTTAAAATAGAAAAATTGCATGACATGTATTAAATTTGTAAAGAAAATTCGTAGTTGCTACATAGGCTATGTAAAGATGCATGAAAAAAAATATGAACTTTATTTTTTTGCTGCATTTTCAGGTATGGCAGATGCGAGTCACTACGAGTTGCTTGACCCAGTGATTAACGCGCGTCACCGTAGCCGCGTCAGTACCGTGCTCCCCCTGGAGGGCGAGGCGCCGATAGAGCTTGGGGCGTTTCGGCTACGCACGCCATCAGGGCATGGAGGTTGCACCGAGACTGGATTCCGAGGTACGTGCAGTTGTGACCTTCATGCACTCAATCGCGGTCTGATTATTTTGCGTTGAGTCATGTTTGTTCTTAATCGTTTGGACGCAGGTTGAGAGCGGCAGGCCTCCTTCCACAAGCGAGGATGGTGGAGGCGACGTGGGAGGACGACCAGACCGCGGCCGGTCGATGTTCAGGCGTTTCCATACGACGGGCCTCGCCGACGGCGCTGGTTGACCGCTGGAGGCCAGAGACCCACACGTTCCATCTCCCGTGCGGGGAGATGGCGCCGACGCTGCAAGACGTGAGCTACCTAACTGGGTTGCCCTGCGTAGGCGCTCCGATGGCGGCGCACGACGTCCCGGCCACGTGGCGCACGGACCTCCTAGCCAGGTTCCACGATGTGCTGCCACCAGGCAGCGAGTACGTGGAGTTCAGCAGCCCGCACAGGCCCACGCTGAAGTGGATCTGCCAGTTCTACGTAAGTGTTCGTAACTATTGTCCTCTCGCAACAATTCGTATGTGAACCTTGCTGATGTGTATGTGTCTTCTTGCAGCCCGAGCGTATGGTACAGAACGCAGGGGACGTCGCTGTTAGGAGGCACTTGGAGGCCTACCTGCTGTGGTTGTTCGGGTGGGTCATGTTCCTGGGCTCCCACGGCGACAGCGTCGACAAGCACTACATCCGGTACGCGCGTGAGGTGGCAGACTCACCGATCGACCAGATCCCGCAGTACGAGTGGGGTCCGGCCGTGTTGTGCGCGACGTACAACGCAGTGCTGTGCGACGCGTGCCAGCGTGCACATGATAGCTCCATCCTCTCGGGATGCCCGCTTCTACTGCAGCTGTGGTCGTTGGAGCATTTCCAGATCGGACGGCCACAGCTGGACTTGGGAGCATACGAGGAGAGCTTGTACGTCCATGGGCACTGTGTGGTGCTGCCGACGGGTTAGTTTCATAGTCATTTATTGTTTTCGTATTGCAATCACTATTTTGTGTGCTTAGTTTGCAGTGTTCTATTGCACATGTTACCTTCACACCGATCACCTCGTAGGGCTCCTACCCGGAGTACGTTGCGATGTTCGATCACCGACCGATGATCGGCTATCCGACACCGCATCTGATGACGACAGGTGATCGCGCGCACACCCAATGGACTGTCGGTGTTGTGCACGCGAGACTACATGTACTGGTACACGCGAAGTGCCTTGGTGCATGATATCTTCGTGGAGGAGTACCAGGTACAGCGGGTCATGCGTTAGTTCGGTCTACGACAGGAGGTCCCAGCCCCTTGGGGGGGAGGTGGGTGCCGACGCATGTACACGCGTAAGTTCACTCTTTACTTCTTTCGTACAATGTGTGTTACATCCCCACCAAATAATTTTCTTGCCGTCCACAGGTACAGTAGGAAGGGAGTTCGCGGCACGAAGTCCTGGTCAGACAGGATGGCCCCTTGGGTCGAGGGTTGGAGTAGCGCGCATGACGACCTCATCTAGTGTGGGCAAGATCCCTACGACCCCGAGACGTACAGCCAATACATGGAGTGGTACGCTACTCGGACGAGGCTTTGGTGCGTCTGGGTCGTGGTCGACCCTCCTCGACATGAGGCCACGACGTCTGACACGTACCCCACCCAGCCGGACTCCGCTTTCCACCGCTGCGTATGTATTCAACGGTCCTTATTTCATATTTAATTTGACAGACTTAGGTCTACAACTTGTTGATTACCTGTGCAGGTGGATCTTCACCGGGAGATTGTCGAGTTGGTAGACTCCGCGCAGCACATGACAACACTGGGGGAGACCAGAGGGCTCCTGCAGCGGATCAAGGAGGCAACAGTACGCGGAGTGCGGACCGCGACTGGTCACACGACGACCGACCCGGTGGACCGACCAGTCCGAGGACGAGGGGTCAGCCGAGGTGGCAGGACACAGCCTCCTGCTCCGCATGTGGCGGGCTTGTCGTCGTGGCAGGGTGGGGGAGCACCTCGGGACATGTCGGAGGTTAGTACGACGCGCTCACATCGCTTCTTCATTTCGAACCTCACAAGTTAGTAACGAGGATCTTCTGTTACAGGTCCTCAGCTCCACCCGTACGCGGGCCAAGAGTATGCCGCGTCGTCCGAGCACATCTTCGGGCCAACAGGTAAGTTTAGCTTGGTTGCGTAATGTCCTTTCCGCCATGATTATATTTGTAACGTAATTCTTCGCAGGAACAGCTTAGGAGGACGATACATTGTCGCCAGACGATGCAGACCTATCGGCACCCATCGAGGACTTCTTCAGGGATCCGCGTGACACACAGTTTTCTTTGGAGGCTTCTCAGCTGTACGGTGCGCTGAGTTCAACCCAGCCGACGCAGACCTAGCCGACACAGACCCAGCCGATGCAGGAGCAGCCCCTGGTGACACCACCGTAGGCTACTCACGCGGGTCGGGTAGTCAGGCAGCCCGACCCTCTAACGTACTCGCACCAGCGACGGGCGAGGCCTGGGACGACACGCGGGGTGCGCCCTGAGAGGGGACGCCACTAGATCTTGATTTCTGTAAATATCAGTAATGGTAGCTATGTAAATTTTATTCTATGTACAACTATTATTATGGCAGTCTCCAGTTTCGACACCACAATTTAGGACAGCTTGACCAGACGAGCTAGCTTTTGAAGACCATGTGACCCGACGATCAAACTTTTCACAACAACGTGAGCAAACGAGCTAGCTTTTTAGAACGATGTGACCAGACGAGCTAGCTTTTTAGGACGACATGACAAGACGAGCTAGTTTTTTAGAACGATGTGACTCGACGAGACAGCTTTTTATGAATGATAACCTGACGAGGCAGCTTTTCCTGAGGACGTGACTAGACTAGGTAGCTTTTCAGGACGATGTGACCAGACGAGGTAGCTTTTCAGGACGATGTGACCAGACGAGGCAGCTTTTCAGGACGATGTGACCAGACGAGATAGCTTTTTAGGACGATGTGACCAGATGAAGTAGCTTTTCAGGATATTTGACCAGACGAGGCACCTTTTACCAAGACGAGAGCCCCGGCTATGGCTCCGTCCGCTCTAGCTATAAATACAGCGCAACTCGTACAACAAGTGCACAACAGCACCACCAAGTAGAAAACATGGACAAGGAGAAGGAATGGGAGAAAATCCGCAAGCTTTTGAAGGACTGGTGTCTCCCATGAGACCGGCCGCTATCATGCCGCTAGTCAGGAACCTTTCACACACCAAACTTTTTTGGAACTGGTGGATCTGAGGAAGCTGTCTCGTAGTACGTCCAATGATTCTGGTTCGAGTCGCGACCCCCCACCTATGCCCGCGGAACGCCCTCCGGAAGGGCCCCCGATAGGGGTGGCGCCACCCCTATGCTGGTGTTGGGACACTTGCAAGTGCGTCAAATCAACCGATGAGTGGACCATTGGGCAGCGCTATGGGTGCTGCCCAAACTACGTCGTGGACTACAACGACAGGCATCCGGTAATGAAACTGTATTTCTGGGTACAATGCTATTTTTCTTCCCGTAACGGCGTAACGAACTCTCTTTACCCACCGCAGTCTCCGCCATCCCTATGCGACTTACGGCAGTGGATCGACGACAAGATCCACCCCTACGACATGTGGTGGTTGCTGAGACGGAAGAGCTGGGCCAGGGAGGACATCGAGACCCGTGAAAGGCGCCTCAAAGAGTTTAAAACTGAGCAGGCCGAGCAAGGTAGGCGGGACAGCAGCGCGAGGACCAGGAGCGTGAGCATGTGTACCGTGGGAGTACGACCAGAGCGAGGTCAGACTAGGAGCTACGTACAAATGCAAGGAGGCCGTGCAGGATGCGGTCAAATTCTGGGCATTGTCGGTGCGGCGCACATTCACCGTCATCAAGTCTACCTGATGAGGACATGACCCCTATGGATACAACCATATTTGCTATGCTTACTATTCCAAGTACAAGAGCTCGTACGCTTCACTTAAATTATTAGCACCATGTCACTTTTGATCCAAGACAAATAAGCAGTTCGAGCTGGACCCGTTTTGGAATTCAGTTCGACCTCCAGAATCAGCATGACAACATCAACTTAAAACATGCATAACTTTCACATACGGAGTCCATTGCAGGTCCACAAGTACTTGATTGAAAGATTATTTCACCCTCTTTCCAACGGATCCAGCCTCACCTCCAAATTCCTTCTGGACTGATCACAATCATCAAAAGAAGATGTCATATCACTTGTTTTGACCAATTTGGGCTTTGTAATCATACTGAACTTGGCCCATCTGCCGGTGGCCCACTTGGGGGTGTGGTACTGTTCACATGAACAGTACCCAGCAAGTTTTAGTCCCACTCCTCTATTTCTTTTAGATTTGTGGCTCCTTATCCCCTATTTAAGGAGGTCGTACACCCTCTAGTTTCCTGGGATTTTGTTTAGTTAAAAGTTCGCCTTGTTGCAACTTTGTGTATTGGCTTGTGTCGACTAGACCAACCATAATACCGCTTCAGAATCCCAACTCAATTCAATATTTCAATTCCTATTTGCAATTTCAGATTGCTTTATCTTTTTCTTGCGTGCTTCTTCGGTGTATGCAGGAATCGACCTTCGTGGTCAGGTCATCCGGGTATTCGTGCACGGTTGATAACGACTTGTTAATCAGTTCAACGATTGTGCGGTTTCGAGCCTTGCTTGTTCGTAGCCAGGATCGTGAGAGTTGAGCGACGCCTACCGAACTTATCGTTCTCATCGAAAGATCGGGCCAACAATCTGACCTTCGGGTTCATCAGGTGGTATCAGAGCTTCAGTTGATCGATGAGAATTTCCAGTTTTCTAGTAGTAGATTCGTTTTTTATACCTAGAGTCCAGAAAATTGCCGAAAAAATTATTGCATCTATCATCCATGTCCGAACCCCTTTGAGCCATTGCAATTTTTCTTTTCGGTATTTTGGTTATTGAATCATTGGTTGCATCGTCGTGTCTAGTTGCTGATCTTTAGTTCTAGTTATTGTCTATTTGGTTATGGTATAGATTGCTTCTCATGTTTTCCTTCGCGTTGCTTGATCGTTCATTTAGGGTTTTAGTTTTTGCATTTAAAATAGAAAATTCGTGGGTTAGAACTCCTCAAATCCGCACGAAAAAAATAGAAAATCCATACTGTTGTTCATTTGAAAAAAAGAGGGTTGCTGCGATCTTTTGGGAGAATTGATGTTATTTGCGACTTACGGCAAACCTTAGGGCCGACCAAATATTAGAAGGAAAAAAGAGGCAGCCGCATAGAACAAAAGCCGCGGTAAAAAAAAACAGAAAAAAAAGAGAAAAGAAAAGTGCATGAAAATTGGTGGAGACCTTCTACATATAACCAAAAGCTTCCACAAAATTTTTTAGCAAGTTTGGCCCCCGGGTTTGAAAGATATAGCAGTTTCAAATTTAAACCCGAGACGGATTCGAGTCCGAGTAGAATTCTGTACGAGACACCTTCAGTAAAACGGGCATAACTTTTTGTAATACCCGATTATTCGATATCGAATGCTGTAAGATTAGAGAGGAAATAAGTTAAAATTCAGAATTTTAGGAGAAGTATGGGCCGCCAACCCATATTCGAGAAGAGGGGAGTCAGCCATAGTGGCCCAAGGCCCATGAGTGGGCCGGCAGCCCATTAGAAGGCAAGGGAAGGGGAGGGGACCAAACCCTAGCCCCATTTGCTACAGTAGCCGCCGTGCTACAGTAGCCCCGTGCTACAGTAGCGGCGTGCTACAGTGCCTCGCCGCTTGCTGCTCCTCCTCTCCCCGGCGCCATCTTTCCTGCTGCTTGTGGCCGACCGTGGGAAGAAGAAGAAGAGGAAGGAAGAGAGGATTGAAGGAGAATTTCTTCGTGGGATTTGATCAGCGATCTCCGATGGTTCTACAAGGGTAATGATCGATTTCCCTCGCTGTTTAGGTTGTTTCAGATGCGAATTCGATTAGTTTGATTGGATTGAATTGCTGCCGTTAGAATTTCAGTTCTGTCCTGAATGTTGCGTGGCCTGTTTCGTGATCTTAGAGGCCGAATTTGGGTTGTCCATCTCCTAGAGTTTTGTAGATATTGATCTTAGCTTTCGGTGGCCGCCAAGAACACTGAATTCCGACTTTCGAGTCAAAAGTTATGATAGATTTTATATCTGCTGTCCAGAATCCTGACGAGAATTAGCAGTCTCTGTATAGGTTGATTTATGGCCTAGTTAGAGGGTGATTCAGAGGTCTTGCCCATAACAAATTTTGAAGGTGATATCACTAGCTTTCAGGATTGATAAAGAACACCTCATTTGGATTTATAGATCAAAAGTTATGCACTTTTCTTTGTGACTGTCCAGATTGTATGTCAGTCTGTCCAGTTTGTATGTCAGTTTCTATCTTTAATTTTGACCCGTGTGCCACTTTTTGTTAAAGACAATATATGAATGTCGTGCCAACTAGGTTATTGTAGATAATTTCATAACCTTTTCAGATTGTTAAAGAACGTCCAATTTGGAGTTGTACAACAAAAGTTATGGATATTTTAATTTAGCCGATATTTCTGTCTATTAATTCAGTCAACAGATTTGAGCCGTGGGCCAAATTTTATTAGAGGCAAAATCTGAACTTTTGCCCAACCAGAGTATTGTAGATATGTCAGTTAAGAATCCATGGAAATTGGTCTCACCTCATTCCGAGTTCCAGACCAATAGATATGTCAATTACCGTGCTGCTGTCCAGAATTAAGTTGTCAGAAATTGTTGATTTCATTTTAAGTTTTGTATTAATGACTAGAGTCATCAGTGAAGCAGTGTTTAACATCGATTAGTAGTGTTGGGTATATTATGTCCTTATTGAAATTATTTTACTTGTTTAGGAGGTGAAGCCTCGGGTTTAGGAGTATCACCTTTGCCGACTAACGCCGCATCGTGGAAGGCAAGTACATTGCCACCGTAATGTTTGTGATTGATGAATGTTTATATGGTCATGCTGTGATTTGGTATGATACGAGAGAAGATGGATTGTCTATGTTCTTTCATATGTGTTGAATCCATGTTTTGTTATCATGTCTTTCAATATTCAGATTTCATTCTATGCATTCATTATGCATGTTTCATCCACGAAAGTGGATTGCAAGTCCCACCATTCCAATGTGGGCGTGTTGGACATTGTCATGTCCCGTCCACGGAGTGGATTTGAAAGACCCATTAATTCCGAATGGGCATGTAAGACCCATTAACTCCAAGATGGGCAATGTTGGACACCGTATGAAACGTTCTTCATACGGAAGTGGATCCCGCATTTTTGTTAAGATGCGGGCTTGAGGAACACCGACGGTGTTTCACCGCTATACCGTATATGCATGTGTGCAGTCCATTCCTTTGATTTTGAGCATTCATATCATGTTTTCATTTGTAATCGCCAGTGATGTGATCGAACTCGATGATGAGTTTGTCTTATTCATATTGAATGATTATCTTATTGATAATCAGACTTGCCGAGTCATGGACTCACTCTTGCGTTGTTTGTTTATTTTAGGTAACCCCTGATGTTGGCTCTTGGGAGGGAGTAGACACGCACTACTTGTTCACAACATCAAATTCATGTTCAAGACTAAATTTTAGTTCCATATTTCATTCGTTAACGATGAACTGTAATAATTAAATTATAATTGGAGAAGGAAGGATACCTTCTCCACCTGGATGTTGATTTATTACTGCGTGTGAACCTTCTTTATTGATGTTCAGTAATAAATAACTTAGAAGGTGAAGGAAGGATACCTTCACCATGTCCTGTTTATCTTAATGCTGTCTTTAGTTGATATACTTGTTTCAAGTTCTTCCGCATTATGGATGTATGTTAGATGTTTTAGGTGACATCTTGGCTTCCGGATAGCCAGGGTGTTACAGTTGGTATCAGAGCGGGCTTTAGGTCCGTGGTTAATAGAAGAACATTAAAATGACACACTGTGCACAGTAGGTGGGGTTGGGAATCTATTGCTTCCGCATTTCTATTGTTATGTTTCATTCGTTGAGCAATTGTTGAGTTGCTTTTGTATTATCTTTCTTGTTGTTAATCTATGATCTACTATGATATTCATTATCTATGAACTAATACTTTGATTGTCGTGAGATGATCCTGCATTTTCATAATTGAGTATTTTGGTGAAGCGTGTTGTTAACGGATGATAAGAAGTGGAGGTCGTGGTTGTTACTCTGGGATTCACCAGGTTACACCACTCTTCGCAGTACGTGGTTAGAGGAGTAGTACCCCGAGTATCATCGTTTCAGGTACTAAGTATGAGTTACTTTAGAAAGTTGTTCTCTTCTTTCATTTCGAATTTGACAATTCTTGTCCCGTGGTGGTTGATGAATTTCTCCGGGTTTGTGGTCCATGATAGTTATGGTTTTCCATAGATCCCTCTTGGTTCTCTCAAACAATTATTGCTTTTCGATTGTTGAGTTGCTTTATTACTTATGATCGTTGTCAATTGGCAAGATTGATGTTTTCTTGGTTGCTCCTTCTTTCTCATTGAAAAAATGACTCATTTACTCGCTTGATAGCTTGGTTAGTGAGAGTTTCTCAGTAAGTTCGCTTTGCCCGTGAAAGCTTTGGCTTTATGCGTTTCTTTTGGATTACTTGAGCGTTGAGGTTTGAAGTCTCTCTTTGCTGCAGTAAGGTGTTAGAATCCTTTGTGATGTCTTGTCATGCTTAAAATGAGAAGTTATAACTAAGCTTAATAGATTGTTACGATATGAGTTATCAAGTTGGGTTATTAGCATGGTGCAAATCGCTTATTCTTAACTACCATCTATGAAGGTGAAATTGATTAATTTGAAATATCCTTGTATTTGATACATGTCGTATGTTAAATAAAGACTGTCCATATCTGCTCGTAACCTATAGATCTTACATAAGAGCTAGATTTATCTATTTCATGGTATGCTAAAATTGTTGAAACTTGTATAAAGGACCGGATGGGTGCTGTGTATCGATTCGGAAACCTTGTTTATAGAAAATTATGTTAGTGAATCTTTAATCATGTTTTGAAATGATTTCTATGTTTATATATGGTTATGTGTTTGCAAATGGAATTAGTACCGTATGTTCATACATGATTAATACAATCATCATTTGTTTTGAGCGCTAAAGAAGGTGTAGAGCAACACCCACAAATGAGTAGACGAATTTCGTAAGTAGTCTTTGATATCGTGCCTTGTGATATTGTTATTGCTTAGCATAGTCTTGTTATAATAAATTTGTTTCAACCTTTTGTTTGTGTTCCTTTGGGAAGTTTTAGGATGGAGTAATAAAGTTTGATGATTCTTGGTACTAGTATATGTTGTCGATGTTTTGAATCACAAATGGGAGAATGAGGTTAACTCTTATAGTAATTTGATCACCTATGGTGATATTTCCTAAATGATCAAATTTTAAGTTTTGTGTTCATGATCCTTTGGGGGTTCAAGCTTTATGTGGTAAATGAAGTCTATCGAGTAGCGATATGTTGCAAAGTTATAATGGTTCTTCAGTAATGCAAGTGCTTTGATTTCGAGTACTTATTTGTTCTTATCTGTTAAGGTTCGATATTCTCTTCTTGTGAGGCTTAAGTGTTCAACTGTGGACTCCACTTATGTTTTATAAGTTCATTGCTTAATTGGTTTCTTCCTTGGTCCCGTGTTCAGTGCGAGTGGTGGATGAGTTTTCTAGTTGGTGAAAATCGTTTCCATTTGTCTCTTCTTTTGAGAAAGAATCAATTCATTCTTTTCACGTGGGTCTTTTGAAGTGTTTTCTAATTGTTGTTGTGAAATTGATGTTAATACCCATAGTAATTTGATCGCCTTTGGTGATATCGTTCAGATGAGAATAATTCAAGTTTAGCTTTCGTGACATTTTCTTTGAGCCCATGAATCATTTGGTAGCTGAAATTATTTTAAATAAATTAAGGTATCGGATTGTCCTGTTGCTTCTTAAGAGATTTGTGTGATTTAATTTTAAAGGCTTTTTGGTCTGAGTTGGCAACGCGAGGTTGCAATCAAAGAACTTATGTTGGTTCCTTTAAGAGGAGAATAATCTACTTGCGTTTCGCGAAATCCTGTAATTGGAAATGTCTCGAGTTTAGTGGCTGAGATTATTTGGATCTCATGTTTCTTGTGTAGTTGAACTGTTCTGAACAAATATGACGTATGGAAGAATTTCATTGGTTCTTAATTAGTCCTTGTGGTTTGGACTAAAGATCTTATCTTGTACGCTGTGGCAAAGCGATGTTAGTCAAAGAATTAATTTCAGGTGTTAAGGAAAGAGTGCAAGAGGAATATTTGAGAATTTGAGTCAAGTTTTGTAACTTGTAGTTATTCGAATTGTTCATAAACTTTTACTCTTTTCACTCAAGAGTTGTCGAGTTTCAATCGCAATGTCATTTTTTTCCTTATTAGTGGTTATTTGCTATTCCCTTTCGAGGGATGCGTGCCTCCATTGTGAACTCAACTTTCGTTTTCGGATCTTTATTACAGATTATTTCTTTTGGTTTTGTGCTCACCGTGAGCAGTAACATTTTCCCTGTGTGGTGAAATTTGTTCTTATTCGCCTCTTTCTTTTGAGAAAGGATCAACCGCTTTGTCTTCAGAAAGTTTTACAACTCGTAAGTTCTTGTTTGTTTGGTGGTGGTTAAGTGATTGTAGGGGTGAGTTTTTGCTACCCAGCTATTGGAGTAGTAATAGAAGATGAGTTGGTTTTGACCTGAATCTCTTGGAGGGAAGTTGATTCAGATGGAATGTTTGGTTTCGAGGTAAAATCGTATATTGTTCGACTAAGTAGGACCTATGGTATAGTGTAGTTCCAGAACCTTGGTTCATGTTGAAATGTTGGGGATTATCAAATGTATGGAAATCGTAATCAATTTTATACAGTAACACTATTGAAAGTATCGCGACGTGGTATGAGTGATTCCTGATGATGTTAATGAGTGAGTATATCGGAATTGTGGGGATCATAGAGATTTAATCCGATGATTTCACTATTTGTTATAAGAGGAATTCGTTGTAGAGGTCTCGGAGGTTAAATTTGGGCTTTCCGTTTTCATACTAAACTTTTGGTCACCTAAAGATTGGTGTGTAGAGGAGATAGAAAACTGGAGTACTCTGAGTAGTGGAATGATTGTCGATAGAACCCTTTTGTTGTAGTTCATGAGCGGGTGTACTGAAAATTCTGATGTGATATTCTTGAAAGTTGGAGGTGATGAGATTGCATGGGTTTTTAAGGGGCTTTGGTGCCTTCTATCAAATTAATGTCATCGATTGAAGGAGTGGTCCAGAGTGTTTAGTGGAATCAATAGAGTCTCTCCACAAAGGTGTGGATGATGTATTTCGGTTTAAGCCTAATTTGAGGTTGTTAAATTAAGAGGTTTGAGCCTCCGGTATGCGATGAATTCAATTCCAATGTGTGAGAGAAATTTTATTCCTAAAAGAGGAATTGAAAAAAGGATGTTACCTTGGGTATTGAAGCGTTTTCTTGTTACTCATTTGAGCTTTATGTTGTTGGATCGTGTCTTCGCATGGTGAGTTGGTGTTGTGTTGGCATGTTTGCTTCTTTCCAATTCAGGCAAAACAAAAGAAGTTTTTGGTTTGAGCGCTCAAGTGATCTCCCTTTGGCTTTCGTGGACGTTTATTCGCAATTTGCCACTTGGAAAGTGGAAAGGTTTTCTTGATGAAATTCGATTTCGATTTTACTCTTCAAGACTAGCCAGAACGATAGTTGTGATGTGAATTTTTCTTATTCAGATGTGTTTTGCCGGTAAAAGAGTTTGCTTAAAAGAATTCGATTGTATGTTTCCGGTTAAAAGAGGGTGATCCTTGTTCGGTGAAGAGTTCAATGGAGAGGTGGAACAAGATTTCCGTGCTCTATGTGCTTGTTGTGTGGTTCGACTTCAAGGAGAAGGTTAACCTGTGTTCATTGGGTTGTTTTCGATAGTCGTCGCTTCGCTAAGACCGCCTCGATTCCTACACGTTGTACTCACTTTTGGTTTCATTTGGTGTGGAGTGAGTACCGAGATCCGAGTTAGTTATTCGTTAACAACGTTGACCATCGAGTAGGATCTTACCTTCAGTCTCGTCCGATGAGTATAGCCGGAAGTGTCGGACGAGTGTTAAGACAGACGTCGATTTGCGTCAAGATGTTGTGGTGTCCTCATCCGAGAAAGAGGCCACTTACGAGTGGAGGCTCGCATGCACGAGCATTATTCAGATTTGTTCATATCGAGTACATGTTACCGTTATTAATTTTTAGTTGCAACCGACCTTTCGCGAGAGTCGGTGTGAGGATTCGGGTCGAATCCTATTTAAAGGGGGGGTAGAATGTAATACCCGATTATTCGATATCGAATGCTGTAAAGATTAGAGAGGAAATAAGTTAAAATTCAGAATTTTAGGAGAAGTATGGGCCGCCAACCCATATTCGAGAAGAGGAGTCAGCCATAGTGGCCCAAGGCCCATGAGTGGGCCGGCAGCCCATTAGAAGGCAAGGGAGGGGAGGGGACCAAACCCTAGCCCCATTTGCTACAGTAGCCGCCGTGCTACAGTAGCCCTGCTACAGTAGCGGCGTGCTCAGTTGCCTCGCCGCTGCTGCTCCTCCTCTCCCGGCGCCATCTTTCCTGCTGCTTGTGGCCGACCGTGGGAAGAAGAAGAAGAGGAAGGAAGAGAGGATTGAAGGAGAATTTCTTCGTGGATTTGATCAGCGATCTCCGATGGTTCTACAAGGGTAATGATCGATTTCCTCGCTGTTTAGGTTGTTTCAATGCGAATTCGATTAGTTTGATTGGATTGAATTGCTGCCGTTAGAATTTCAGTTCTGTCCCGAATGTTGCGTGGCCTGTTTCGTGATCTTAGAGGCCGAATTTGGGTTGTCCATCTCCTAGAGTTTTGTAGATATTGATCTTAGCTTTCGGTGGCCGCCAAGAACACTGAATTCCGACTTTCGAGTCAAAAGTTATGATAGATTTTATATCTGCTGTCCAGAATCCTGACGAGAATTAGCAGTCTCTGTATAGGTTGATTTATGGCCTAGTTAGAGGGTGATTCAGAGGTCTTGCCCATAACAAATTTTGAAGGTGATATCACTAGCTTTCAGGATTGATAAAGAACACCTCATTTGGATTTATAGATCAAAAGTTATGCACTTTTTTTGTGACTGTCCAGATTGTATGTCAGTCTGTCCAGTTTGTATGTCAGTTTCTATCTTTAATTTTGACCCGTGTGCCACTTTTTGTTAAAGACAATATATGAATGTCGTGCCAACTAGGTTATTGTAGATAATTTCATAACCTTTTCAGATTGTTAAAGAACGTCCAATTTGGAGTTGTACAACAAAAGTTATGGATATTTTAATTTAGCCGATATTTCTGTCTATTAATTCAGTCAACAGATTTGAGCCGTGGGCCAAATTTTATTAGAGGCAAAATCTGAACTTTTGCCCAACCAGAGTATTGTAGATATGTCAGTTAAGAATCCATGGAAATTGGTCTCACCTCATTCCGAGTTCCAGACCAATAGATATGTCAATTACCGTGCTGCTGTCCAGAATTAAGTTGTCAGAAATTGTTGATTTCATTTTAAGTTTTGTATTAATGACTAGAGTCATCAGGGAAGCAGTGTTTAACATCGATTAGTAGTGTTGGGTATATTATGTCCTTATTGAAATTATTTTACTTGTTTAGGAGGTGAAGCCTCGGGTTTAGGAGTATCACCTTTGCCGACTAACGCGTCGCATCGTGGAAGGCAAGTACATTGCCACCCGTAATGTTTGTGATTGATGAATGTTTATATGGTCATGCTGTGATTTGGTATGATACGAGAGAAGATGGATTGTCTATGTTCTTTCATATGTGTTGAATCCATGTTTTGTTATCATGTCTTTCAATATTCGTATTTCATTCTATGCATTCATTATGCATGTTTCATCCACTTAAAGTGGATTGCAAGTCCCACCATTCCAATGTGGGCGTGTTGGACATTGTCATGTCCCGCCCACGGAGTGGATTTGAAAGACCCATTAATTCCGAATGGGCATGTAAGACCCATTAACTCCAAGATGGGCAATGTTGGACACCCGTATGAAACGTTCTTCATACGGGAAGTGGATCCCGCATTTTTGTTAAGATGCGGGCTTGAGTGAACACCGACGGTGTTTCATCGCTATACTGCAGATATGCATGTGTGCAGTCCATTCCTTTGATTTTGAGCATTCATATCATGTTTTCATTTGTAATCGCCAGTGATGTGATCGAACTCGATGATGAGTTTGTCTTATTCATATTGAATGATTATCTTATTGATAATCGTATTTGCCGAGTCATGGACTCACTCTTGCGTTGTTTGTTTATTTTAGGTAACCCCGATGTTGGCTCTTGGGAGGAGTAGACACGCACTACTTGTTCACAACATCAAATTCATGTTCAAGACTAAATTTTAGTTCCATATTTCATTCGTTAACGATGAACTGTAATAATTAAATTATAATTGGAGAAGGAAGGATACCTTCTCCACCTGGATGTTGATTTATTACTGCGTGTGAACCTTCTTTATTGATGTTCAGTAATAAATAACTTAGAAGGTGAAGGAAGGATACCTTCACCATGTCCTGTTTATCTTAATGCTGTCTTTAGTTGATATACTTGTTTCAAGTTCTTCCGCATTATGGATGTATGTTAGATGTTTTAGGTGACATCTTGGCTTCCGGATAGCCAGGGTGTTACACTTTTGCATACAGTGTCCGTTTTTGACGTTCTTGTGCTTGTTTTGAAGTTAATGATGAGGTGCATCTTTTCCATGTAAGCCAAAAGTCTGCCTCTAGGTGCTCCAAAATCGGCCATCTTCGGCCCCGAATTCGCGTCGCAAGTTTTCGGTTTCTGTTTTTGCCGTTTCTTTCGATCTTCCTTTCGGAATTTGGAGTTCACCTCAACTACAAAGTTGTAGATCTCATCGAAACCTTTCAAACAAGCATATATAAGCCATATAAAACTTTGTTTTTTTATCATTTGAGACTAGCTATTGTTTCCGCTCAATCTAGAGGGCTATTTGCGTGCATCGATATTGCTGTTTTTGTGCTCTACATCACGCGAACAATCTTGTGCCCTTAGAAAGAAGTTTGAGTAGTTGGCTAGCATCTCTCCTAGAACTTTTTGTGAGGCTTTCCCTTGCTTGCATCAAGTCACATTGATCGTTGCGTGTGCGTACATACACTTCTCTACATAGGGCTTTGTTAGCTAGTTTTGATTAGGCTAGGATCAACAACATTGGCTAGTACTTTGAACAATATTTCAACTTGCATTAACTGATTTGATTATTGCTGATCCTTGCTACCATATTGAAGCCTTCCAAGCTCCACTTCCTACTAACTCAGCAGGTGTCGTTCCTCGCAATCGTTGGGCTAATCGCAAGTGAGAGTATCACGAACTAGCCACCAGTTCTACCACTCTCCTTGCAACATTGGTAAGAACTTGTAAGAACTTAGTATAAGCTTCAGTGTGAGTGATTTGATTTGAGTCCCCACCTCCTCGTAGTTGATAGGAACATATACTTGTGATTTGTTTCCTTGTTTTCTACTAACAATGACATGTTTGTTCAAGTTGGTAGATTACGATGTCATCGCAGGCAGATTTGAACTCAAAGGGAAATAACTACCTGCATACATATTGCCACTCACCGCTGAGAGTACGTCGTTGGACTACTTTATATGTGTTAATATGTTGGAGTGCTATTTTGAAAGACAGGACCTTGATCCTTATGAGAAGATGACCATGGCAAGGACGGCACTGACGGTGATGTTCAACATTGGTGGTCGAATCTGGAGTACCACTTCATGTACACATGGGAGCAGATGAAGAAGAAATTGCAACGTCATTTTGTGCCTCCACCACCCATAGTCACAAGCGAGGTGCAACCTAAGGTAACAAAAAATGTTGATATTATTTTGGCTCCTACTCTATCTCCAGATACCGCCGAGACGCTTGAAGAAATGAACGATGATCTAGCGCACCTTATAGAGGAGAAGCTTGAGGTACCTATAGTATCTGATGAGGACGATAATGACAAAGGTACTGATTTAGTGCTACAGCAAGACATAGAGCAACCTTGTGAGTATATCTCTGCTGTAGTAGTGCAATCTTTTGATATTTCTTGCATTGACTTGAACGAACCATGTGCTGAATTGAATTCTCATAATTTTGCACATGTTGAATTAATTACACATAAGGAAGTACTTGATAGAATATCCCCTATTGATGCTTTGTGCTATATCATGCTTAATGATCCAGTTAGTTTGGAATGTGCTATGGAGAAAGTTTCTAAACTTTCATCACTAAATTCTCCTTCTAGCACCTGCACCTACTATTTTAAATTAATTGGAGATTATGGTGTAGATAATCAATTTCTTGTATATCGAATATGCATAACTTGTGATCACATGGATGAATTGAAGCTTGCTATTTCGGACAATAATTTTTGTGTGCTAAATCTTGTTCAATATGAGAGAAAAATAAAATTTAGTGCTCATCCCATGCCTATGTATTCACATTTGATTGCACCATCTAGTATGGACAATCTGAATGAAAATGTTGAATTATGGACTAACTTACAAATCTTTTCACCAGTGCTAGATGAATTTGCTATTGCTCGATTGAAATCTGATTATACGGATGAATTTTGCTTGATTCCAAAAGTTGTAGATTTGCCCATATGTGCTACCACTGCAAGTTTACAACTTCAGAGATTTGAATTGCATAAACGCTTCACTTACATTTGCAAAACTAGTTGCAATAATTGTCGTGTGAAAACTTTTATTTTGATCATTCACATATATGATTACTCTTGGGTTAATAACATAATGATCTTTTATGATTGCTGCTGTCTTCTAACATTAATTGTGCAACAACGAAGAACCATGAAAATAGATGACATATACATATACCATCCATACACTTTGGCTTCTTTGTTACCCTATTTTCAGCTTATCAAAAGCCGAGGACGGCTTTGTTTTCAAGGAAGCTTATCAAAAGCCGAGGACGGCTTTGTTTTGAAGGAAGGGAGGATGATGAGGACATGACCCCTATGGATACAACCATATTTGCTTGCTTACTGTTCCAAGTACAAGAGCTCATACGCTTCACTTAAATTATTAGCACCATGTCACTTTTGATCCAAGACAAACAAGCAGTTCGAGCTGGACCCATTTTGGAATTCAGTTCGGCCTCTAGAATCAGCCTGACAATATTAACTTAAAACAGACATAACATTCACATACGGAGTCCGTTGGAGGTCCACGAGTACTTAATTGAAAGATTATTTCGCCCTCTTTCCAACGGATCCAGCCTCACCTCCAAATTCCTTCTGGACTGATCGCAATCATCAAAAGAAGATGCCATATCACTTGTTTTGACCAATTTGGGCTTTGTAATCATACTGAACTTGGCCCATCTGCCGGCGGTCCACCTGGGGGTGTGGTTACTGTTCACATAAACAGTACCCCACGAGTTTTAGTCCTACTCCTCTATTTCTTTTAGATTTGTGGCTCCTCATCCCCTATTTAAGGAGGTCGCACCCCCTCTAGTTTCCTAGGATTTTGTTTAGTTAAAAGTTAGCCTTGTTGCAACTTCGTGTATTGGCTTGTGTTGACTATACCAACCATAATACCGCTCCAGAATCCCAACTCAATTCAATATTTCAATTCCTATTTGCAATTTCAGATTGCTTTATCTTTTTCTTGCGTGCTTCTTCGGTGTATGCAGGAATCGACCTTCGTGGTCAGGTCATCCGGGTATTCGTGCACGGTTGATAACGACTTGTTAATCAGTTTAGCGATTGCATGGTTTCGAGCCTTGCGTGTTCGTAGCGAGGATGTGAGAGTTGAGCAACGTCTACCGAACTTATCATCATAATCGAAAGATCAGGCCAGCAATCGGACCTTCGGGTTCATCACTACCCCAAGATGCTACGACGTGAAGTGCAGTATAGAGGGATGCCCTTGGCGTGTGCACGCATTTCAGCCCAAGTGGGACACCTACTGGAAGTGCTCCACATCGTCCTCACACATGCGTCGTCATTGAGTCGATCAGATCCACCGAACTCGTCATCGAGATTCATCGCCAATCTCATGTACGGTGAGATCGTGGATAACCTATATTTTGAATCACGATCCATCATTCGGGCCATTGAGGTAAGGTTCCAGTACACTATCAGCTATGCCAAGGCTTGGAGGGCAAAACAGAAGGCATTGGAATCAAGGTTCGCGCGCTCGAGGATTCCTACCACAACCTCCTAGGCAACTCCAGAGTCATACAAGATAGGAATCCCGGCACTCATGTCGACATTCAAGACGCCACGCATCCGAAGTGGCTTACTAAGAGGGTACTACAGCGAGCATTCTTCGCCTTTGGTCCATCCATCAATGCATTCCGATCGTCGTCCAATCTTGTGCATAGATGGCACATTCTCGATCGGAGGTACAAGGGCCGACATCGATCGCAATAGCGACGACGAAAACAATCAAGTTCTTCCGTGGCATTCGCCGCTGAAAGCGAACACGATAGTCGGGTCAGTAATGACCCCAATTTTATGAACAGATAATAAATGTTTTATGAACAAGAATGGTGTATCGTTCATAACAGTAATGAGATGCTATTCATGTCATCACTGTTCATATTTACAGATTGGGCATTATGTTGCAAATAAAAACTTCCCTTTCCTAGCTAAAATCCAAAACCCATTTGAAGTTTTAAAGGGAATACAAGTCAATACTTGTATTATGACTGGGAAGTATTTTATCAAAGCCTAGATAAATTATCTTGCCCAAAAATAATTTTGTTGAATTTTTTTAAAAAAATTTGCCTTGGAGAAAAATACTTGTCTTTAAATAAACCTTATCGGGCTAAGATAATTATCTATAAATTTTAAAAGTGAAACCATGGTTTTCGAATTTTATTTGGGAAATATATCATCCCAGTGGCACCCTTGCCAATTTTCATGATTTTACAAATTTATTTACTATTTCTAAAGCCCAATCAAACTTTTAAACTTTGAATTTAGGGCTAGTCAACTCTTATCTGGATATTTAGCTCTAATTGGACACCTCATCACCTCTAGACACTTCCCCATTGCCCTGTAGTTCCACCTTTATATATATACCCTAGTTTTTGCTGCTGCCATGGTTGACCGAAGGAGCTCATCATCTTCCATTGCCGTTCCAGTGGAGTTTCTTGTTCCTACACTTTGCTTATCCATCTTAAACGTTTGTTTCACCTTGTAGTAAGGATTTAACATCTTTTGTAGGTTAAACCAGAGTCTATTTCTCTGTTGATCAGAGCTGGTTTTAGGAACCTTCGGTGTTTCCCATATCCTGGTAAGCTAAGGTCTGAGTTCTTATCATCTTAAGTACACTAAGAACCATGTAGCTCCCTTGAATCATTCACTTGTACATAAGTAAATCCAACCTTATTTAAATTGAAGAGTAGTTTTCATAACTTTTCGGTCTTTCATATCGTTTTCCAGTTCTATGGTTTCCCGGGCTATCTTTTTGGCCTAGTTAGCTCTTAGTTGAACCCTAGTGGCATAATCAGTTACTCTTTTGATTCTTGTTGTCATCTATTTAGCTTTGTAGCAAAGATCCACCTCTATCATCTGTTGTCGGCTAAACCGACAACTTTGAAATTTTGATGATTCATGTCGACCGATTAGGGTTAGGTTAGAGTTAGCCTGGGGTGTTAATTACCCTAAAAATCATACTAAGCTTCAATTTAGGATCTTTTACTTAGTCTATTTTCAATCGACTCAAAATCTGTGATCACTGCTTTCCATTCTTTTCAAAATCAAAATCAGAACTTTGACCGAAACTCTAGTTTCTGTCATTTGAAAGCAGTTAGGTGATAATATGGTCTATTATCTGTATTGGGGTATATGTAACTTAAGCATATTGTTAATTATGCATTACCATCTTGATCATATATTTTCTGTTCATTTTCATTTGCTGTCAGCTTTCATATTCATTGGAGTTTATTGCTTCTTTTTAGAATCTGGTTCTTCTAAGGTGTTTGATTCTATTTCTGAACCACCAGAGCCTGCACCAGAAGTATATTACTATCAAGGCAAGCATCCTCTTTGCACCATATTGATCCCAAAGTTTTATACAATAGATTTTCCAAATACAGTGACACCTGTTGCATGCTAATTTTCTGATAATACAATTGTGATCTGTTAGTAGGTAGTTATGACCTAACATTGTGGCTTACCTTAAATCTGAGTATACACTCAAACCTTAGAGTAGGGTTGTATACTACGATATTTAATTTCAGAATTTTGCTTAGCCATGCAGTCCATAGAACGTTAGAGTTTGGCAAGATTCTCTTGTCAAACATGGGAACAACAAATAAATTTCAGTTATTTTAACTCTTTGTCCAGTTTCTTTAAATTAGATTTAAATTTTAAATTTTAATTGATCTGGACAATAGGAAG
The DNA here is from genome assembly GCA_036346255.1 of Ampelocalamus luodianensis. Classification (NCBI taxonomy): domain Eukaryota; kingdom Viridiplantae; phylum Streptophyta; class Magnoliopsida; order Poales; family Poaceae; genus Ampelocalamus; species Ampelocalamus luodianensis. The sequence goes on along the minus strand of JAYEVH010000391.1, from coordinate 68,229 downwards.
CTAGTGGTGGTGCCTTTGAGCACGAGATTGGGAGATGTGGTGGACTTGTCTGGACCAAATAAGGACTGAACTCTGATTATTCAATTCAAGTCCCAACATGCTTCCACACGCGGTGTATGGGCGCTGCTTGGTTAAGTAAAAGGTTAATGCTATTGAGTTGGAGACAGGAGAGTAAGGATATGTGTATTGATCTTGTATGGCATAGATGCTTATGTCTTCGGGCTGCGTCTTATGCCATGTGAGTTTTATATCAATATCAGATGTTCTTAGAAGGGTGAGGGCGTATTTGTGTTCCATCGCATGAACGTACCTTAAAGATGCCGATTGCAATCTAGTATGGGTAGCGAACCCAACCTATATTTCTTTTGTTTGGGTCGGCATTCCTGACGCAACATGTGTGCCCGCTGCGGATGCTATCGATCGTTGTTTAAGCGAGATCAGTTCACACATGGGTATCCAACTCAATAGTGTCGACTTGTTGAAAATACCAAATCTTAGTTTCCCAGTAGCATACCAAAGGTTGTGTGCTATTATTCAAGGCTTACGGCTAACTAAGCCGTGTGTGTAAAGATGTACACCCTCGCAGGTATCAAACTATTGGAATAGCCGTGTCCACGGTCATGGACGATAACTTGAGTTGATGTCACCTGTATAGAGTTTTGTTTTCAAATACTGTTTGGGTTCTGGTTCAGCATGAGAGAATTCATGCAATCGCTCATTTACATTTATTTTCATTTACTTACTGTTTTAGTCCAATTTTTTTCCTTAAATTGCTTTATCAAAACCTAGCAATTGTAGGTTAGGATATATTGCTTTATGCAAAATTGAACAATTATGCCTTCCTGTTGTAGCCTTATGCATGTACAAATCTAAATCCTTTGTATAGGTTCTAACAAACACTTTCTTTTATTAGTTTGTGTATGTCTTGCTGAGTACCTCCCGTACTCAAGGTGCTATAACCTATTGTTGCAGGTGAGGACGGTTATCTTTATGAAGTGCCCGTTAGCGCCGATCAGGGTGACGCTAACGAGTGAAGCTATTTCTTTCCTCCACGCAATAGCCTGCGGGTGGATGGGGCCATTGGTGGTTTTATCGTTTTATTTTGCTTCCGCTGTCAGTCTTTTGTAGTGACCAAGTCACTTGATATTGTAGTACTAATCCGAATTGTAACCTTATGTTTAATTATGTAAATATATGACTTGTATGTGTATGATGCAATGTTGTTTAAGGATATATGTGCAATGGTCACTGATCCTGGGAACCATTGTAAGACATATATCCGGGAAACCCGAATATTGGATTTGTTACTTATTAAAATTATTGTAACACCCCAACTCTCAAAGAGCCTAGAATGCTACTGCAAGTAAACTATTCTAGCACAAATACAAATTTTCGGCAGAGTCTCCTTTGTTTAATCAGCAAATCTGAGAGTTCAATACTAACACATGGCATAAACAAAATCCTCATAATCAATTTATCCCAAACATGCATGAATATCAAAAGAACCAACCAAGCTAGTAACCTCATTATTACAACTAAACAGTAAATTCAACCACGCCATCCATGGGTGTTATTTAAACAGTTCATTTAATTCTAAATTTGGACTAAGCAGCAAACGCCTTAAGAATGTGATATAGTGAGTGCATCCACATCTACTCCCTCCCGATCGTATCGTTCCTGCCATGGGTACCTAAAACACATTAAAGCAAGAGTGAGCCCAACGACTCAGCAAGTATCAACAAGGCTATAAATATGAACTTAAACATAGCGTCGTTAATCCGCAACAACAATACACTAATCGTAGCCATCTATTTCATGACATGCAACCAATGCAATGCTCCTTTGAACTTTATCTCTTTTCGCATTTTACCGGTAATGCGGGGTATACAACCGTCGTTGTATACCCTTGCACGCGCTCTCCGCACAGGGACCAAGAGCCTATACACCACATGTATAGGGACCTTTGCCCATCACTTAATGATGGGGACCTCTTTATTTCATAGCCCCATTCCACGAATGTGGGACCTCAAGCCCGTCATCTTCATGACGGGGACTCAATCAGATGTGCTTGGTCACCACGTGATCAAGGCACCAGATGCTCACAACATGCATATGCACCATGATAACATATTCATAAGCAAGAATACATCAAATTCTCATTAACAAGTAATCAATAACAACATACAAGAGATCCATTTAACTATACTTGCATGTCATCAAGGTAAACGGTACTCATCTCATAACAAAAAGCATGGCTATACTATCAAGATACATCACAAACACATCAAACAAACATACACATATAATAGCCCGAATACTTGCCTCAACTGCATGCGAGAACGGTGGACGCTAAGAGGGTGCTGCCTCGAACCGTGCTCCCACCTGAACATAAAGGTACCCCAATCTAAGACCAACATGCTGGACCAAAAGCATAAATAATAACACAACAGAACTCGCTAACTCTCAAGTGTTAACAAAACCCCCAATTTCTAGCGATCGTTTTGGTGCTCACTGAAAACAGCCAAATTCTAAAATACATAACTTTCTGCTCAGGAGTCCAACTAAGTTGCTCTTAGAATTTCTGAAAATTTAATTGAATTACCTAAATAAACCTAGTTGGGGAGCCCTTTTGATTCTGCCCTTAACTACCCCTAGCAACCCAATCCATCAGACAACAGAATTCTCGTCGGGTTCTCTGGACAGTACGCTAAAACCACCATAACTTTTGCTACGAAAGTCCAAATCTCGTGTTCTTTATCTCTATAAAAAGGTACAGAAATTACCCACATTTTTCGTTATTCTGAGATCTCCTGATGCTCCTTTTAAATAGCAGTTTTAACCAAATTACCACAGACTGCCAGAAACTGACAGAATTACGAGGCAGCGATACTAAAAAATTCATAACTTTCTGACCGTTAATCGGATTTGGGTTATCTTGGTGGCCACTGAAAGCTAAGAACATAACCTACGTATATCTAGGAGACCAAAACTCCTAATTAGGTTTCTAAATAAATGAAACTGGCCGCGCAACATTCTGGACAGAATTGAACAGATAACAGAATTAAACCGATGCAATCGATCTAATAGCAATCGCTTCTAATGACTATCACACATCACAAGAAACCCGCCATTACCCTTGACGACGTGCTGAACGACGACGAACAGGCCCCGAAGAAGATCCTCCTTCTCCTCTCTTCCTTCTCTTCTCCCTCTTCTTCTCCCTTCTCTTCTTTTCCCCTTCTTCTTCCTCCTTGGCCGGCTGCAATGGGGCTTCCTCCTCTATTTGGCCGGCAGCAATGGGGGTGGAGGGGAGGTAGGGAGGTGCGCAAGGGGGGGTGGAGGAGGTGGGGGGAAGGTGGCGGTCGAATGGGGGAGTGGGGGAGGAAAGAGGGGAGGTCGGCTAGGGTTGGGAAGGGGGAGTGGCGCCCCCCCTTAGCTTTTGGCCGGCCACCCCCTTGGGCCTCTCTTGGGCCGTGGGCTCCAGCCCAGGATGTCGCAAAACTGCGATTTCCCCCCTCTACAGCTGCAACAATACACTCTTTGCAATTAGTCCCTCCCAAAATTCCGTTTAATACTCTCCCGAACCAATACTCCCTTCCGACTTCTAGCGCGTCACACCATGGGGGTATTACATTCTACCCCCCTTAACAGGATTCGACCCCGAATCTAAACGCCAAACTTCAAGAGTTAAAGCCGAAGCGGGAAACTTAGCAATAAAAGTACGCACCTGAGGTGAACAAGTTTGGATAAAGCTCACGCATGCGAGACTCTAGTTCCCAAGTGGCCTCCCTTTCTGTCTACTGCGACCAAAGCACCTTAACATACTTTAGGGTTTTGTTCCTCAACTCTTTTTCCGATCTTTCCATAATTCGCACTGGTTTGGACTCAAAGGACAGATCCTGCTCAATAGTTAGGGGTTCTAATGCAATATGTTGTTCCGGGTCCCTCAAGTACTTCCTCAACATGGACACATGAAAAACATTATGCACTCCCCGCATAGCCTATGGTAAGTCTAAGCGGTATGCCAACTTCCCGATCCGAGCCAAGATCGTGAATGGCCCAACGTACCTCGGGCTAAGCTTCTCTCTGGTACCGAACCTGACCACACCTTTAGTGGGGGATACTCTCAAGAGCACTGATCTCCGCTTCAAACTCCAAGTCTCTTCTCCTCACATCCGCATAACTCTTCATGCGCTTTGAGTCGCTAATAGATTCTGTCTCACCAAGGCCACTGCTCAACCGTCTTTTGTACCCGGTCCGGTCCCAAAATCGCCTTCTCACCCACGGCTTCCCAAAGAAAGAGGTGACTCGCACTTACGCCCATACAAAACCTCAAACGGAGTGACTTTTATGCTTGAATGATAGCTGTTATTGTACGCAAACTCGCTAATGGCAATTGATCCTCCCAACTACCCTTCCAGACAGACACAGACCGCAACATGTCCTCCAAGGTCTGAATAGTGCGCTCTGACTGCCCATCTGTCTAAGGATGGAAAGCTGTACTCAGACGGAGATGTGTGCCCATTGCACTCTGCAAACTCTCCCAAAACTTGGATACGAACTTGGCATCCCTGTCAGAAATGATGGTCTTTGGTACTCCATGCAATCTTACAATTTCCCGAACATAGATAGGAGCCAAGTCACTAGCTGAATTGGTTGTGCGGATGGGAATAAAATGTGCAGATTTGCTGAATCGATCCACTATAACCCAAACCGCATCCTTACCTCACAGTGAACGAGGCAACGCAACAACGAAGTCCATAGAGATATCATCCCAGGGCCATTGGGGGACCTCTAATGGCTGCAATAACCCTGCTGGACGCTTATGCTCCGCTTTTACTTGCTGACAAACGCCACAAGAGGCTACATAATTAGCAATATCCACTTTCATTCGTTTCCACCAAGTTCTCGCCCGGATCACGGTACATCTTTGTCTCACCCGATGAACAAGATACGGTGCAGCGATGTGCCTCCTTTAGTATGTCATCCTTAACTCCGCTTCATGCGGCACACACAAGCGACCTTTAAATCGCAAAGCTCCAAACCCATCCAAGCTAAAATCTCCTTCCTTGCCCAAATCCAGACGCCTCTCGACCCTTTGCAATAACGGGTCACTCTGCGCTTCCCGCACGCGCCCGGAATAGCCGACTTAAAATCAACTGGTCTCGACATGAGTCGCACTGCATAGCAATAAGATATCCCCATACGGTCAAAATCCGCAACTAGACAATCCAGTTAGCAGCGCCGCCTTGCGACTAAGAGCATCACCACCACGCTGGCTTTGCTCGATGATATTGAATCGTGAGATCATAATCCTTGATTAGCTCTAACCATCTTCGCCGCCTTAGATTCAGTCCTCTGCGTAAAGATGTATTTAAGGCTTTTGTGATCGTGAAAGACATCACAAGACTCACCATAGAGATAATGCCTCCAAAGCTTCAAGGCGAACACCACCGCAGCCAACTCTAAATCATGTGTTGGGTAGTTCTGCTCATGTTTCTTCAGCTGCCTAGACGCATAAGCCAGAACCTTACCATCTTGCATGAGCACACAGCCCAAACCAACTCGAGAAGCATCGGAATAGACTATGAATCGCTTCCCAGGCTCAGGAATAGTGAGAACAGGAGCAGTCACCAGCTTTTCCTTCAAAGTCTGAAAGCTGCGTTCACAATCATCATCCCACCGAAACTTCACATCTTTCTGTGTGAGCCTGGACAACGGCTTCGCAATGATGGAGAAATCTTGCACAAAACGCCGATAATAGCCTGCCATACCAAGGAAGCTTCTCACTTCTTTGACGTTGGTCGGCCTTCCCCATTCTACCACTGTGGAAATCTTACTTGGATCCACTGATATCCCCTTATCATTTATGATATGCCCCAAGAACCCCACTTCAGACATCCAGAACTCGCACTTTTTAAGCTTGGCATAAAACCTATTTTCTCTTAACGTCTCCAACACCATCCTCAGATGACGTTCATGCTCAACTTCGCCTTTGAATAGATCAAAATATCATCAATAAAGACGACGACAAAATCATCCAGATACTCATGCAACATCCTCGCTCATAGTCTCCATGAAAGCAAAGAGGGCATTCGTTAGTCCAAAAGACATAACTTTAAATTCAAAGTGCCCATACCTTGTAGAGAACGCCGCTTTCGATATCCTCTTCTGACAGAATCGATTATAGCCCGATCAAGGTCTATCTTTGAAAATACCTTTGCCTCTCTCAACCGATCAAATAAACCTTCAATGCGGGTAAAGGGTATTTATTCTTGATGGTTAGCTGGTTGAGAGCACGGTAATCGATACACATGCGCCAACTACCATCCTTCTTTTGGTAAACAAAACCGAGCTCCCCACGGAGATACGCTAGGTCGAATAAGATCCTTCGCCTTAAATCATCCAATTGCTTCTTTAGTTCCTCCCGAAGGACGTGCCCGATCGATGAGGTCATAGAAACCGCCGGGCACCCGTACTAAATCAATTCGAACTCCATCGGGCGTGGTGGGGCATCCTGCAACTCGCTGAAAACATCTAAAAATTCCCAACCACCGGAATTAATTCTGCAGTCAAAGAGGAACTCGACGTCCCCACCAGAGACAAAAGAAACCCACTCTTCGCAGCTCGACTACCAGGTAACAGACTAGCTAGCACGCAAAGAGAGTAAGAGGGGGCACTCCCCTGAAATACTACCTCCTGCCTAGAAGGTGCCTGCAAGGTTATCGTCTTCCGAAAACAGATATACCCGCTCGATAGCTATGCAACCAGTCCATACCCAGAATAACATCAAACGGCTCCATCTTCATGACCATTAGATTAGCAATAAATTCTTCCCCATCCAAGGAGATCACACAACCAGACATACTGTGGAGCTAGAAAGGATTCCCCGTGAGGTTAACTAAAATCGATCGAGCTATAGATCTGCATACTCAACTTGGCCTGCTAGCAAACTCTAACGATACAAAAGAGAAAGTAGCTCCGAATCAAAAGTACAAATGCCTCCACCGAGTCCACTAGGAGCGCACTGCCACCACATAGGGACGACACATGCGACTCTGCCGTCGGCATGGCATAAGAAATCGCCATTGGGCGGTGGAGCCCCAACACTCGTATGGGGTGCGCGCAGCCGCAGGAGGTGCTAAAGGTGCCGCAATCGAAACGGTGCGCAGGGACCGTGGCCAAAAGTACTCGGCGGTGGAATCCTCCAGATAAGGAAGATAAGATCGCGGTGACCCGTGGATCGAGTAGGAGTGGCCGCTAACATCCGCATCGAACCCGAGATGAAGCCGCTCGCTCGTGCCGACACCTGCTCTGCTCCCACTTGATTATACCGGCAGGTTCCGCCGACACACCAATGCCTTGTGGCCCTCCCACCACGATGGCGACAAGATCCGCACAAGTACACTCCGGCGCGATGCTCATTACCACATTTGAAACACTTCATACCTTGCCCCGGGATGGGCGCACTGGGAGCACTCGCCACGGGTCGTGAAGTAGAGGATGATGTGGCCTTGAAAACTGGACTTGGAAGAATTTCAGGGCCCTTAAACTTCTTAGAACCGCTTCAAAGATGACCCACTACCTCCTCCGGTTCTTCTTCCGATCGCCACCGCACCCTCCGTAACCATGGTATCTCCTGCACTGTAAATCTTCCCCAAGCCGCATCTCAAGTTCCATGCCCGGGCTTGCTCTACTGGGAGCTAAAGTCACGCAGCTCAATGCCCCCAATACCGCGAAACTCCTGCTCGAGCCTCTGCGAAACCTCTTGGCCTTCTCGCCTCATCTGTAGCCACCGTCCGAACAAAGCGGATCAGTTATTAAAACCCGCTTCATAATCCAAGACGGACATCTTGCCCGCTTGTAACTCGCAACGACCTCCATTCTCTCCACAAAAGATGCTGGGTAAAACCTCCTCCAAATCGCTCCACAAACAACTCCCAAGTGATCGGGCCATGGGTAGAGGTCCTAGCCGACAAGACTCCTCCCACGGATGTCCGCTGCCCTTGAGCTGAATGCCACAACCGTGCCCTCATCTCGACGTCATCCCGGTCCGCGAAGTGCCTCTCCATGTGACGCACCGGTTGGCGCGTCCATCGGCGTGCCCAACCCGTCAAAGGTATCCAGGCGCAGGGCATTCCACTGATGCAACCCCATTGTAACTGCCGCGGGTACCACCACGGGAGCCACCAATGGAGCGGCAACAGGTGCAGCCGGTGGAGCCTGATTCTCTTGCACTGCTGAAGCGACCTCTTCCTCTGACCCCTCAGGACTAGCTTCCCCAGCTACGGAGTTCTGAGCTTCTGGCGGGGGCGTTGCCTGGCCTCGTCCGGCACCCTGCCGGCCACGACCACGACTTTTGCCTCTTGCCATCTCTAGACACCACAACAGAACAAACAAACATTAAGCACATAGAATATCTATCATCACACGAACCAGTTAAATAATAACTACAACACTAGAGTAGCCAAAGAGTCTACAGTAACGCAGCGCAAAGCAAAAGAAACCCAACCCCACCTACTGTGTTTAGTGTGTCAATTTCAATACTTCATCATCCACGGACCTACAGCCCACTCTGATACCAACTGTAACACCCCAACTCTCAAAGAGCCTGGAATGCTACTGCAAATAAACTATTCTAGCACAAATACAAATTTTCGGCAGAGTCTCCTTTGTTTAATCAGCAAATCTGAGAGTTCAATACTAACACATGGCATAAACAAAATCCACATAATCAATTTATCCCAAACATGTATGAATATCAAAAGAACAAACCAAGCTAGTAACCTCATTATTACAACTAAACAGTAAATTCAACCACGCCATCCATGGGTGTTATTTAAACAGTTCATTTAATTCTAAATTTGGACTAAGAAGCAAACGCCTTAAGAATGTGATATAGTGAGTGCATCCACATATACTCCCTCACGATCGTATCGTTCCTGCCATGGGTACCTAAAACACATTAAAGCAAGAGTGAGCCCAACGACTCAGCAAGTATCAATAAGGCTATAAATATGAACTTAAACATAGCGTCGTTAATCCGCAACAACAATACACTAATCGTAGCCATCTATTTCATGACATGCAACCAATGCAATGCTCCTTTGAACTTTATCTCTTTTCGCATTTTACCGGTAATGCGGGGTATACAACCGTCGCTGTATACCCTTGCCTGTGCCCTCTCGCACAGGGACCAAGAGCCTATACACCACATGTATAGGGACCTTTGCCCATCACTTAATGATGGGGACCTCTTTATTTCATAGCCCACATTCCACGAATGTGGGGACCTCAAGCCCGCCATCTTCATGACGGGACCTCAATCAGATATGCTTGGTCACCACGTGACTAAGGCACTGTATGCTCACAACATGCATATGCACCATGATAACATATTCATAAGCAAGAATACATCAAATTCTCATTAACAAGTAATCAATAACAACATACAAGAGATCCATTTAACTATACTTGCATGTCATCAAGGTAAACGGTACTCATCTCATAACAAAAGCATGGCTATACTATCAAGATACATCACAAACACATCAAACAAACATACACATATAATAGCCCGAATACTTGCCTCAACCGTGCGAACGGTGGACGCGAAGAGGGTGTCGCCTCGAACCGCGCTCCCACCGAACATAAATGTACCCCAATCTAAGACCAACATGCTGGACCAAAAGCATAAATAATAACATAACAGAACTCGCTAACTCTCAAGTGTTAACAAAACCTCCAATTTCTAGCGATCGCTTTGGTGTTCACCAAAACACCAAATTCTAAAATACATAACTTTCTGCTCAAAGAATCCAACTAAGATGCTCTTAGACTTTCTGAAAAGGTAATTGAATTACCTAAATAAACCTAGTTGGGTAGCCCTTTTGATTCTGCCCTTAACTTTTGGTACGAAAGTCCAAATCTCGTGTTCTTTATCTGGACAGAATTCTCGTCGGGTTCTCTGGACAGTACGCTAAAACCACCATAACTTTTGGTACAAAAGTCCAAATCTCGTGTTCTTTATCTCTATAAAAAGGCACAGAAATTACCCACATGTTTCGTTATTCTGAGATCTCCTGATTCTCCTTTTAAATTGCAGTTTGAACCAAATTACCACAGACTACCACAAACTAACAGAATTACCAGGCAGTGATACAAAAATATTCATAACTTCCTGACCGTTAATCTGATTTGGGTGATCTTGGTGGCCACGGAAAGCTAAGAACATAACCTACGTATCTCTAGCAGACCAAAACTCCTAATTAGGTCTCTAAATAAATGAAACTGGCCGCGCAACATTCTGGATAGAATTGAACAGAGAACAGAATTAAACCGATGCAATCGATCTAATAGCAATCGCTTCTAATGACTATCACACATCACAAGAAACCCGCCGTTACCCTTGACGACATGCTGGACGACGACGAACTGGCCCCGAAGAAGATCCTCCTTCTCCTCTCTTCCTTCTCTTCTCCCTCTTCTTCTCCCTTCTCTTCTTTTCCCCTTCTTCTTCCTCCTTGGCCGGCTGTAATGGGGCTTCCTCCTCTATTTGGCCGGCAGCAATGGGGGTGGAGGGGAGGTAGGGAGGTGCGCAAGGGGGCGTGGAGGAGGTGGGGGGAAGGTGGCGGCCGAATGGGGGAGTGGGGGAGGAAAGAGGGGAGGGGGGAGGTCGGCTAGGGTTGGGAAGGGGGAGTGGCGCCCCCCTCTCCCTTAGCTTTTGGCCGGCCACCCCCTTGGGCCTCTCTTGGGCCGTGGGCTCCAGCCCAGGATGCCGCAAAACTGCGATTTCCCCCCTCTACAGCTGCAACAATACACTCTTTCCAATTAGTCCCTCCCAAAATTCCGTTTAATACTCTCCCGAACCAATACTCCCTTCCGACTTCTAGCGCGTCACACCATCGGGGTATTACAATTATGCTTCTAGCATGATCTTTAATAAAGGAGCAGCATTGTTCCTTAATTAAGAATTGTGGTACAGTATAATTTTAATTAAGCACATTTTCAATATCCCAGGGTCTCCACAGCGTTGGTATCAGAGCATACGTTGCCTGTAGGTTAGAAATAGCATGGTCGTTGTTATTATAGAGGTTTCTGAGAAATTATTTTCAAGTTAGTAATATAATTTTGAAAGTTTAAGTATGACATCTTTTATTTCTTATCCTCACTAGTATCAAATCTTATCCCAACTTTCTGTTGGTTTTTCAAGAGTAACTTGTTTTCTTACCTTGTCTTTTGTCTATAGATGAGCGGGTGGTACTTGGTCAAGGAGACCCGAGCTGAGGATGTGAATGGATTTCCAGCTTTGCTGCGGGACATGATGTGGTGAGCTAATTTCACCTACCAGCCGGAGTACACCATCTATCGACGAGATCGAGGACTAGGGATGGAGGAGTACCGCACTCCTTCGACTGTAGCTGGCAATTCTAACTTGTATGCAACAGCTCCCACTTTCTTGATGATGCGATACGGCCCGATATATCGATGAGCCAGTTTGCCTTTGACACCGAAACGACGATGACCCTTCAGAGGTGAGACTTTGAGATACACAAAGTCATTGGGCCGAAACTCACTCACGACGACGCCGACCGCATAGCTCTTTTTCGACTGAGCTACGCGCAAGTGCTCACGAATCAATCGCACATGACTTTCCGCCTCATTGATTGAATCTGGACCAAAGAACTGTCTTTCCCCAGTTTCTGACCAGTTCAATGGGGTTCTGCACCGTCTCCCATACAAAGCCTCAAACGGTGCCATACCGAGACTAGCCTGGAAGCTGTTGTTGTAGGAGAACTCGGCAAGCGTTAGACACTTTTCCCAATTCTTTCCATAGGAGAGAACACAAGCGCGGAGCATATCTTCTAGAACTTGGTTGACTCGCTCCGTCTGACCATCTGTCTGAGGATGATAGGCTGAGCTGAAAGAAAGACGAGTCCCCATGGCCTCCTGTAAACTATGCCAAAACCGAGAAGTGAACAGAGAGCCACGATCTAACACAATCGTTCGTGGCACGCTGTGCAAGCTCACAATGCGGGATATGTAAAGATCCGCTAGCTGATTCACATCAATCTTCGATCGCACTGGAAGGAAGTGGGCCACCTTCGTCAATCGATCAATGATAACCCATAAGGCATCCTTCCCCGAAGGAGTACGGGGTAGCCCAGTGATGAAATCCATGCCTACAGAATCCCACTTCCACTCTGGTATAGGTAAGGGCTGAAGAAGACCTGCTGGACGCTGATGCTCGGCCTTGACATGACAACATACGTCGCATCTGGCAACGAACCTGGCAATCTCGCGCTTCATGCGAGTCCACCAGAATCTCTGACGCAGATCTTGATACATTTTGGTGGCCCCCGGATGGATGGACAAAGGCGAATCATGGGCCTCATGGAGAATCAAATCCCATAATTCCGGAACCTTTGGAACCACGAGACGCTGCCCAAACCACACAACACCATGCTCATCTTTTGAGAAACACCTGGCTATCCCATCCTTGATATTCTGCTTGATCTGGTTCACACCGTCATCTGATTGCTGGGCTGCCTTGACTTGATCCACCAAGGTTGGTTGCACAACCAAAGCAGCAAGGGAACCATGCTCAATCAAACCCAAGTTGAGGCGCTGAAATTCTGCAAGAATGGAGGCTGTTGCTCTTGGAGCATCAAAGTATTGCAATACACCTTTCGACTAAGTGCATCAGCAACCACATTGTCCTTGCCAGGATGATACTGAATACCCATGTCATAATCTTTGATCAATTCCAACCATCTCCTCTCGCTCTCGAGGTTCAGATCGGCCGGGTGAACAGTATTTCAAGCTCTTATGATCGAATACACCTCACAACGGTTACCGATCGATAATGCCGCCAAATCTTGAGTGCATGAACCACGCACAAGCTCTAAATCATGGGTGGGATAATTGAGCTCGTGAGGTCTCAATCGCCTAGATGCATAGGCAATCGCCTTGCCTTCTTGCATAAGAACACACCCGAGTCCTCGACGAGAGGCATCGCAATAGATATCAAGCTCTTGTGGACATCGGGAAGAGTAAGGACGAAATGAAGTCAATCGCTGTTTGAGCTCCCGAAAGCTCTCATCACAAGCGAGGACTACACGAACCTCTTGTCCTTCTTGAGCAATTCACCATCGGCTGCGATCTTGGAGAAGTTCTCGATAAAGCGCGTAGTAGCCCGCTAAACCGAGAAAACTCCGCACATCGTTGATCGACTTGGGCTGACCCCAAGATAGAACATCGATCTTGCTGGGATCCACAACTACACCTCCACTGAAAGAACATGGCCCAAGAATGCCACTGCTCAACCGTAACTCGCATTTGCCGAACTTCGATATAGCCGGTGCTCCCATAACTTGCCCAAAACAATCTTCGATGCTCAAGATGCTCTTCTTCGCCTTGGAATAGATAAGAATATCATCAATAAACACCACCACGAACTTATCCAAATATTCCATGAATACCGAGTTCATGAGGTTCATGAAATAAGCCGGAGCATTGGTTGCCGAAGACATGACGGTATACTCGTAAAGGCCATAACGAGTAGTGAAAGCCGTCTTCGAATATCTCACCGATCCGACTTGATGATATCCCGCCTCGGATCAATCTTGAGAACACCGAGCTCGCATAACCGGTCAAAAGATCATCAATGCGGGCGAGAGGAGATTTGTTCTTCACCGCCACCTCATTGAGCGACGGTAATCAACACACATGCGCAAAGTCTTGTCCTTCTTCTTCACAAAGATCACCGGACAAACCCAAGGAGATGAGCTAGGACGGATGAAACCCTTTGCTTGGAGCTCACCAAGTCGCTTCTTCAATTCTTCTAGCTCATTGGGAGGCATCCGATATGGCGCTTCGAGATAGGGCGCGCACGGTAGCAACTCAATGACAAACTCGGATCTCGAACCGAGGCATCCTGTAAATCATCAGAAAACATCTTCAAAATCATAAACGGTGGGAACCTCCTGAATCTTCAAAGCTGGCTTTGCTACTAGTACACAAAGGTGTGACCCTTGTAGCTGCGGGGAAAAGCCAACTTGTTCGCCGGAAAGGTTGGTGAGGAAAACCATCTTCTTGGCACAATCGATCTCTCCCATGTGTTGGGACAACCAATCCATGCCAAGAATTACATCCAGGCTCGCTGAGTTGAGCAGGATAAGATTTGCCAAGAATCCCACTCCTTTGACTTCGATAGGAACATCCCGACATTCTAGATCAGCTCTCATTTCCGACCCCGGAGAGCGAATGAGCAAAGGAACACAGTGAAGACCACTAGCAGCAGCAAATGATCTCGAAATAAAAGAATGCGTTGCTCCAGAATCAAATAATACTGCAGCAGGACGAGAATTGACAAGAAGTGTACCCATCACAACATCTGGCACCTCCCGAGCCTCCTCACCGAAAGATGGTTGACTCGACACACGCCGCACTCGGTCTTCGGATGATCTTCGTCGTGGGTGACCACTTCCTGCCGCGCCCTCCATTAGGACGAGGGTGCTCCAACACTCGAGGCAAGAATTGCATAATGGCCCTTTTTGTGACAACGAAACAAGTAACCTCGGCCCGGATTGCGAGGCCACTCTGCCTTGGACCACAGCGCACGTGGCTGAAACACTGCCGCAATGACGAGGAACTGCGCCGATGGCCTCGGCGCGGTGGAGCAAAAGAATGGGCCTCGTGCCGACCACCGAGGACGCAGTGAGGCCGTGTGAGTAGACCGATGGGCCTCCCATTTGCGCTTGCGAGACTCGCCAGCGCTTTGCCTTATGCTCGCAACAATGGCCTTATCCACTAAGGCTCGAAAGTCGGAGAAGTCCACAATAGATAGCTTGTCCTGCAGCTCCTGACAAGCCATCCATAAACTTCTCTGCTTGGCCTCATCAGAGGCCACCTCACCCGAGCATAACGAGCCAGGTGATTAAACTCGTATAGATACTCCGTCACAGATTTGCGCCCCTGTTTGAGCGCGAGGAATTCTTTCTTCTTCAGCTTCATCATGCCATCGGGGATGTGGGTTCCGACGAAAAGCTGATCTGAACTCCTCCCAGGTGACTACATGGCCCACGGGCTGCATGGCGAGGTAGTTCTGCCACCACGAGAGTGCTGCGCCCTCAAGCTGGTGGGACGCGAAGAGTGCCTTCTCCTGGGCCTGGCACTGAGCGATGTTGAGGTTTCGCTCAACCATGCGCAGCCAATCATCCGCATCGAGAGGGTCCTCAGAGCGGGAGAAAGTCGGCGGCTGCGTACGGAGGAACTCTGCAAGTCCCCCGCGAGTCGGATGCCCGCCACCACCAGATCCGGAGGCACCGGCAGGAGTGGAGGTATTCCTAGCGATAACCTCCAAAATGCGCGTCTGATCCATGCGGTTTCACTCGATCCGAGCGAGAACCTCACCATGGTCTGGGAGGAGAAGCTCCTCATCATGACCACTGGCCGATCGCCACGCTGCTTCTCCCGCCATCCTGTTTCACTAAGATAGGTTAGTGATGATCGAGAGCAAGAAATCGATAAATCACCAAACAGCTTTAAAAACAAGATTTAAATAAATGCAAAACTTCAAGTCACAAAGCCAACTGACAAAATTTAGACACTTAGCAGACTTACAACACATTTTACCCTTACGTTCCCACAAGTTTTAGTTAGATTAATCTCTCGTGGTTCTCCCAAAACTAATCCCACCGGATAAGTAACTATCTTTTGAAAGGAAAGAGAGAAACCAAGTTTTTAAAACTCAAATTAGAGTAAGATGAGAGTAGAAAGCTAAGATAGGTAAGGAGCAAAATCTGAGAATCTGCCTAGGTTTTCATAAACCTTTTTATAATTTGAAAATAAGCTTTTCTAAAATATCCTAAGAACGACTATGCTTGGGTTACTACGGTCAGGATGGCTCTGATACCAACTTTGTGATGACCCCAATTTATTTGGCTTGTAATGCTTAGCCAACCACCTGGCCCTAGCATCACAAATCAAATAAACCGAGCCTCGAGATATGTATACTTCCCAGAAAGAAGTATACATACCTCACCACAAAATTATGCATCAACTCCATTCCAAACATAGAGTCCAAACATTACACTACTAAGCAGAAAGTAACAACAGTAGATTATTACAGACCAAGGCCGACCGGCCAAAAGATACACAAATAAACAAGACAGACAGCGGAAGCAAAAGTGCCATAAGATGGCTATAAACAAAGCCAATCAGTGTGCCTTCAACCCACAAGGCATCTCGACCGACCGCCAAGCCTAGTCGTCAAACACGGCGGCGGACAACTCACGTAAGTGAGGCCCTTGGGCTCACCTTCTTCCTCTGCAACAAAAACAATAAGCAAAGCAGCTGAGTACAAAAATTGTTTTTGTACTCGCAAGACTGACGTGTGAACTAGCAGACCTGTTCATATGCTACGTGCAGGCTTATTTGGTGGAGCAATATGTTTTATTTGCACAAAGCCAAATTTATTTGCAATAATGTAATACAGTTTGAAGGCAAGTTTGCAATTCATTTTTAATTGAAATAACAGTAAGGATAATAATAACAAAAGAGTAAAGATAAACAACCTAGAAGTGACTATCCCAATAGTCACCACAACAATAGCACGAATCCCAGATTCGTACCACCCATCAAGTTTTAATTTAAATGTTGTAGTCTAGTTCTTGGGGGGCGTATCCGAGCGTGTCCATAACCTAGGACGAGGCTATTCGAATAGTTTTAACCCTGCAGGGGTGTACCAATGTACCCACACTTGCATCGCTTTAAGCCAAAGCACACTTCCGAAGGTATGCCGGCACAGCTAAGTCCTACGAGACTTTTTCCAATATTGTGTATTAACTACGAGCCGCTCGTATGGATAGAAATCCATACGCTTACATGGTAAAGCCGAAAAGACAACTACCTTTGCGGGTAAAGCTTTTCGGACAACTACCATGCTCCCAACACCATCCCTCCTGCGACCTCCTGCGACCCGGAGCCAATACACGCCAAAGTACTAGGTCAAGAGAGGTCCCATACCCTCTAGTGTGGTTAGCACGCAAAATGCTCAGTACTATGGCGCAAGTAACTCGGTCCTTAACTGACTCGGGCACCATTCCAGTCACACCCAACAGATCACACCAATCATACCGTTGTGCCCAAGTCTAAATCATTTTTGTTTTCAGTTTTAGTTTTGCAATTAAACATAGCATAAGCTGGAAACATAAGGAATAATAATTATTTTATGTGATCAAGATCATCGACTAAGTCGGTGATCGTCCAATTCTACCGGTAGCTAAGCATGGCTAAGCAACTGAACTCGTAATCTACTAAGTGATAAGAGTTCATCCAACGAACTCTAATCACAGCAAGTAACCTAGGCTCAGGTAGTAGAGATCAATGTTTTACCTACAGGATATGCAGCTACTGATTTAACTAATCAATTTAACACAAATTAAGCAATGCATACATACAGCTGAAACAAAATATTAGACTTTAAAATACTGGGATTAACATGATCAAACCGCTATTCTTGTCACCGCTCGAAAGATCAACTCGCTGCGAGGTTCACTCTCGATAAAACCAGAACCGTCGCAATCTATCGATCGAACAAAAACAGCGAATAAGAACAAATAACACCGACAAAACTCAAACAATCAACAACAACAAAACATAACAAAACTCACACAGCAGCCTAAGCAAGGTCTAACACATTTTTAGAAACAGAGAATAACTTATTTAAGGTGGTGATGAATTTTCTAATAGTTTTCTAAGCTAAAATACACATTAAAGCACTAGTTAATTACTTAACAAATTTTCATTAACGGAAACAGTATCTAAAACCTATCCTGATAATTAGTACACTAAAAATGAAAAATTACAAAGTTGGTTTTACTGCATTTGGACAATTATTGAAAGAGATATGAATTTTCTAATTTGGAATATACATAAAAACACCATTTAATCAACTATCAGATTTTTGATATAGAGACATAGCTGAAACGATTTTTAGTAAATAGCACATTTAAAATGAAAATTAACATAACTGGTTTCATGCGATGTGAAGAAAAATTGAATTAGTTATGAATTTTCTAAGTTTAAATGAATTAACAGTGCAACAGAAATCTATTTCAGATATACTAAAACATTTAATCCTTTTCCTACCGACAGCGAGCTAGCCACGACATCGACAATGGGCCCACGCGAAGCTCCGACAGAAAGCACCTACCAAGGTGACGTCGGTTGTGTATTCTAAGAATACGTCTTCGGCTTAGCAAAAACGTAATCCTAACATACATGCACAGAGAATTACGCTTTCTAACAAAGGAAACGTATTAACGGAGTTACACAATCCTTAACTGACAACCTGGGCCCGCATGGCAGCGACTCAGAGTAACATAACGGTTGGATTAAATGATTTCCTAAACGCGATTAACAGAGAGGGCCCACAAGTCAGCGACACATCTACGCAAAGATTAGCGCTAAACTAATTGCCAACGGCGGTTCACCGGCGCGCAAGGGGACGGCGGCGCGGCCGTGCAGCCGATCTCGCGAACCAGAAGATCTCAGGGTGAGTGAGTGATACCTTGAGGTTCCCAACGATCTCGCGAACCCGATGACGGTGACGCGGAGCCCGATGGTCACCGGATGTGAGCTCGCGACGGCCGGAGGCGGAGAAGAAGAAGGGGCTTCCGAGGCGGAGGCGCCACGGGCGACGAGAAGACTCCGGATAGCGCGCATCAGCTTCGCCTTGACTCCAAGAAGGATAAGCCCACGCTCGAGTCGACGATGGAGGCCCGAGGTGGCCGGAATTGCTGCGGCGACGAATCACCGCGCGCGAGGAAGAAACGGTCGCACAGCCTCGGTGATGCACGAAAGATCAAAGTGAGGACACGGTTAGACTCAGTGAGGCGATGCGATCCTAAGGGACCAAGTGTCGAAGCTAGAAACTCACCAGAGCGCCTGTGAGGACCCGGAATATTTAACTAGTAACACTTAACCTCCAATTGGTTCTAGCATTACTAATTAAACATTCTAAGCCTCGATGGGCATATGTTTCCTGCATTGCAACATATGCACATCATCACAAAATTACACATCATTTCCATACAACAAGCAAGACTAAGTTCAACAACAACATACATAAAGTAAAGTTATTACAAAAGAGAGCCGACCGCCAAATAGAACAATATACAAGAATGACAATGAAGCAAAAAGCGCCATAAGATGGCTAGAACAAAAGTCGACCGTTAGCCATATACCCACAAGGCAACCGACCGGGCCGCTAAGCTAGTCGCCCATGCTAGCTACCACAACACAGACTCACAAAAGTGAGGCCCTCTGCTCACCTTCTCCCTCTCGCAATGTAACAATTAAGCATAGCATCCGAGTACAAAGATTGTCTTTGTACCCGCAAGATCGACGTGTGGAATAGCAGACCTATTCATAAACTACATGCAAGCTTATTTAGGTGGAGGTTGTATGTCTCATTTGCATGAAGCCAACTTTATTTGCAATAATGTAATACATTTAAAAGCAAGTTTGCAAATCTGTTTTTAATGTTGAAATAACAAGAATAAAGATACATACAAGTAACCACTGGAAGTGACTATCCCAATAGTCACCACAACATAGCACGAATCCCGATTCGCACCACCCATCAAGTTTTAATTTAAAAGGTTGTAGTCTAACTCTTGAAAGACCTTGCCAAGCGTGTCCATAACCTAGGGCGAGGCTATTCGAATAGTTTTAACCTCGCAGGGGTGTACCAATGTACCCACACTTGCATCGCCTTTAAGCCACAAAGCACACTTCCAAGGTATGCAGCACGGCTAAGTCCTACGAGACTTTTTCCAATATTGTGTATCAACCACGAGCCGCTCGTATGGGTAGAAACACCATACGCTTACATTGCAAGTCGAAAGACGACAAATCCCATCACGGGTGAAGTCTTTCGGACACTACAATGCTCCCAACACCATCCCTCCCGCGACCTCCTGCACCCGAGGCCAATACACGCCAAAGTACTAGGTCAAGAGAGGTCCCATACCCTCTAATGTGGTTAGCACGCTAAAATGCTTGGTTTAGTGTAACAAGATGTTCGGTCCTTGTTGACCGGCACCATTCCATCACACCCAAAATCACACCATCATACCATTGTGCCCAAGTCTAAATCATTTTGTTTTCAGTTTTAGTTTTCATAAATAGACATGGCACAAGGTGGAAATCATAATCATAATAAGTTTTAGTGATCAAGGTTATCGACAAGTCGATAACCGCCATTTCTATGAAACTAAGCATGGCTAAGCAATTGATTCGCAACTACTAAGTGACAAGAGCTCATCCACGAACTCTAAATCACAAAGAAGTAACCTAGGCTCATGGTAGTAGAGAATAATCATTTGCTAAGGAAATGCATCTACTAGGCCAACTATTAAAACAAAGTAGCAATGCATACATAGAATTTGTAATCAACATAAATACTTAAAATATTGGGATTAACATGATCAAACCGCTTGCCTTCTTGCATTTGCTCAAATCATATGAGGGTCGTTTCTGGGATTACCGCAAATGTCGAATCCTAAGCGAAAAGGCAAAAAGAACCAAGAACAACCAATAGACGAGCCACCAATAAACCAATGAGCAAGCAACAATTATCCAAATGCGACCGAAACTTATACACAAGGTGAAATACGAATATACCTAGACATAGAAACTGGAAAAACCTAATTTGGATTTGTGGTGCAAAAGATATTATCTAAATACCCATTTTCGGCCATAATTAGGTACTGTCAGAGCAAAAACATTTTCTAGAGGTTTTCTAGACTTGAAATTTTTATGATAGGTTGCCACTGACATTTTAAGGCTAATACAAGTGGTTTCATCTTAATTGGAGTTAAAATGATTTAGTTATGATTTTTCTAAGATGCAAAACTAACATAATGCACTTTCCAGAAATACAACATGTGCAACTCCCACTTCACATTATAGTATGATAACAGAGGGATTTCCTAACATCAAATTTCTATTTTTAGGATTTACAGGGAATTATTGGTGCCTATTACAACATTAAATGGATTTTTAATTGCTACTAATAAGGTTAAATCTATTAACATATTTTTCTCAAATGATTTAGACCTATCACCATTTTTAGATCAAAGTTTAGTTAATAACAAATTTATCAAAGTTAAAACCATTCAATTATCGGATATACAGAAAAGATATGCATTTTCCAAGTTTTAATACACTTACGGAATATATAAAAATAGCAGAAAACAAGCTATTAAAGATTACAGAATTTTCTACTACAGAAGCATAGCTAAAAGCATTTTTATATTAAACTTTAGTGAAATACAAATTTATTGCAGTTGGTTTCATGTAAAAAGGATTTATCTAGAATTAGTTATGAATTTCTAAAGTTTTGATACAATTTTCAGTTGATAAGTAATTACTTACAGAAATAAAAACCAACTCAACCGAAACTAAATGACGTGGACGCTCGTGGGCCGTCGATGCGAAATCCAACGAGCCACACGCACGGAAAATAGCGCACGCGCGCAAGTCAAAACAGGAGCTCACCGTTGGATCAAGATCCAACGGCTCACGAGGAAGAATGCAACCGGACGGCGCGGTTGCCTCGGCCACTCACAGCCGTAGATCTCAAGATGAACGGCACGGAGAGCACTTCCCGTCGGAAGGTCCGATTGCACACACGCTCAGGACCGCAGATCAAGCGATGGACAGCCAAGAATGATGAGGGGAACCGGATGGTCCGAATGCATACAAGATCCGGGCGCAGACGCAAAATGGACGGCGGTCCAAGATCGAATGCAACCAGAGTGTTGACACGTGGGGCCGCATGTCGCTGGATCGAGAGTCACACATGCGAGGTTTAACACACGCACAAGGCGCGCGTGGTCCCACCGCCGCTGACTTATGGGAGGTTATTAGGACAGCTAATTAATTACTAATGACCAATGATTAGTGATGATTAGCAATTAATGTGTCCTAAAGATTTTGAACAGAGGCGATTTAGGGACGAGGGCCCACAAGTCGATGAGACATTAGACAGTTTAAGACACCATTAATACTTCTAATGATTGGGTATTAACTGTGTCCTAATTATATGACGACAACGGGAGCTACGGCCGGCAAAGTCCCGAGTGGCTACCACGGCTTGTCGCCGGCGACTCCGGTCGCGGCGGCGCCCACAAACTACCAAAATGGGTTCGCAATAGTGTTGCGGTCCCAACGATGATGACCTCGCCGCGGTGGAGGTCTAGAACGCCACGGCCGGAAAACAAGATGGAGCCATTTCGGTAAAACATGAAAATAGCAAAAATGCTCCGCTGCAGTCCGGGAAAGCGAGTGCCATGACTTCTAGGGACTATATAGAAGCTACCTTAACCGAGAGGAGCTTCAAAGATGGCCGGGGAAGACTTGAACACGATGAAGTCCACCGAGCCAAGAAGATGAAGTGGAAGATGAGGTTCGAGCAAAATGAGTGGAACCAAATCATCACCACAGCTTCATTATAGCTCAAAGAGGCTCCAAAAGCAATTAATTGTAAAAGAACCACTTACTGAGTTGGAGAAGAAAGGGGAAACTAACTGAAAATCTCCAAACTTAAAATTGAGTGATTCCTGTGAATGCAACCCAAAATCAAGTTAGGGGAAATACAAAGGAGGTTGAGGAGTTCAAAGGGTGCAAGAAATGTTGAAGATAAACCACTTTGGACACTAAGGCCGCCATTGGAGCCCTGGTCAACAATGGTGGATTGAAGGTTTGAGATAGTTTTGAGCTCAAACACGAGAGGAGCTAGGTGTGGTGTAAAAGAACACCGTGGAGGACCTAGAGGGGCAATATATAGGGAAGGGATTAGGGTTTCGAGCAAGAACCCGGTCCATGGTGGGCTCGGTTCATGCTCGGTTGTAGACCAAGAAAAGATGGGAGCAAATGAGACTCGGGACAATGGAGGAGAAAGCACTGTGCGCATTAAATGCCCCGCAGAGAGACGTTGAAAGCAAACTTGAAGTGACACATCAAAGCCGCCGCGCTCTCTCTTTTTCGCCATTGTCACGCGCGCTTCGTGACGCAGGGGAAGAAGAACGAGAAGACAAACCACGACCGTTGGATTTTAGATGGACGGTGTGATTTAAAGGAGTTCACGGACAATCCGATTGCCTATGGAAATCGGGCGGTTGGATTGAGATCCAACGGTCCCAATTTGTTAATGCAACCGGAGGGTCCGAACGACATCATCAATGCGGGCCACGCGATTGGGATCCAATGGCTGATATCGCACGCACGTTTTAAAACGTGGCTCGGTGCAGCTAGGTGGTTCAACCGAGTCAAGTGGCTCGGACTCGAGCCCGACTCGAACCCAATGAATAGTGAGTCAGCTTTAGGTTTTAAATATGCGAGACCTTTGAGGATTTATTTGGGGTAGCAAAATAACTCCAAAGATTCTGAAATTTTTACAGGAGCTTGCTGACCGAGACATTGACCTTGTGAAAAATTTTCAGAGGTTTTTATGCATCGTATTTTTCTCCAAAAATTCTACAAGGTACTGGTTTTAGGTTTGACTGCCTTCTAAAATATTCAAACAATTTCTAAAAATTGTGAAATTTTTTAGAGGGGTCACATACCATCCCAAGAACTTAGGAAAAATATTTCCAGAGGATGATCAAAACATTTGACAAGAATGTTTTTGAAGGAACACGATTGGATCAAAAGACTTGTGACTTGCATTTCCATAACCTTTTGTACAATACTTGTTCAGTACACAAAGGAAATATATGATGTAAGAAAAAGTTTTAATTTCTACTCATTTTCTTACATTTGAAACACAAGCCCAAAATTGGGATGTTACAGCGCCAAAAAGTTCGCGGAGCCGAGATCACCAGAGGCGGAGAAGACGAACTCGCTCCCGGCGATACACTGGACGCCGAGGGTTCGGGATGGGCAAAATGGAAGCGGCGTGGAGAATGGAACACCACGGGGGAATCGGGAGTGCTCAAGCGGCAGTGAGGTGGTGGCGCTGCCCTCGGCTTCTTCTCCGGCCGAAACCAAGAAACGGGCGGAGAAAGCACGCGAATGGGGTAGAGGAGGAGTGAATGGGCTCGGTGGGTAGATGAGACCCCGGCGATGCTTCGGAGATGGACACGCGGGCAATAGGTGGCAGCGACGAGGTACGTGGCGAGCATGCACGCGCGGCCGCGAGCTCCGGTGAGGCGCGGAGAAGACGAGGGCGATGCTGACAGGGATGGCCCACATGGCAGCGGCAGCAGAGAAGCGGCGCGATGAGTTGGTCGAGCCAGACTCGGGCTCGGGCGCGATGTGAGCCGTGCGATGCGCATCGGACGATTGATATCGATTGGGTTCGGCCGGTGCGGTCTAGTTGGCGCGATCGAGCCGAGTGGCGGGGTCGACTCGAGCCAGGGTTGAGTCCGAATCCGAGGAACAATGATTCCAGATTTTGAATTCAAAAGACTGAGAAGGTTTGGGGAATTTTTAGAGATAGCTCCAGAGCTCCAAAAATTCCGAAATTTTTATGGTAGCTACGTTGGACAGAGAACAACATTGCATAAATTTTCCAGAACTTTTTATGCAATGTATTGTTCTGAAGAAAATTCACAAGCTGCTGCCCTAGGAGTTTGACCAGATTTCAAACAGAGTTGACTTGCTCTTTTGAAATAGCAAATAAAATCTAAAAATTGTGAGATTTTTCAGAGAGGTAGATAGGATGATCAAGATGATAGGAAAAATATTCCCAGAGGATGGTCACAAGTTTGAGGTTGATAATTTTGTTGACAACAACTATCATTCACAAGAATTTAATTCTAGAAAATGGAAATTGCTAGGGGAGAAATTTAGAAAACTTCCAAATGATTTCATGAGGCATCAAAAGTTTTTATTTCTCATCATAATTTTACATTTGAAACACAAACCCTAACTTAGGGCTGTTACACTTATCGACTTCCAGATGTAGCCGGGTGTATCCCTATTTATGGACAAGTGTGTCAAGCCCGCATGACTGCAGGTTTTCCTCGCACTCTGCGGACTGCACCTCCTGGAGGTCATCAGCCATTATTAGGGTCTCCGAGGCGTCTCATCAGTCCTTTGGATCCTATTGACACGGGTTCCCCTGGAGCACATCTTCTGTTTGAGTTTCCGGTGAATTTTAACCGTGATCTTTATGCTAGTACCTCGACGATGAACCCTCGTGGATAGGTGTTATATCGCCAAGTAGTTGCCCTTAAATAAATGTAATAGGGTAGTGGTATTTTGTAAAGAATATGTAAGTCAGACTTTTGGTTTGTATTATGAACATGGTAGCCGACTATTATATGAGACTGGGACCGAACTACTTTTGCTGAATGTATAAAGTTTATGGTTTTGATGTTGATTTGAATGCATGACATAACATAATGCATTATAAGTGTAGTGTTCGTGCTTTTTATTTATAACCTTGTTTGTGCTTGCTAGAGTATCTCCTTGTTATGTTGTTAACCATTGTGTGGTAACAGGATGACAGGACCCACTACTCGTGTGCAGACACAACAAGGGAAGGGCATTTCAACTCCAATGCCCCATTCTCAGGGAGAGCAGGCTGAACCTTCTGGTTCCCATGGTCCACAAGGTGGTCCCCAGGAAGAGGAGCTTCCTCGACCACCCACTATGGCTGATGTGCTCATGCAAATTGAGCGCAACAGAATGGACCAGACGCGCATTTCGGAGCAAATTGTGTGCAATACTTCTTCCACTGCCACGCCAGCTGTCAGAGCAGGAGGTCATCATGTGCGAGGAAGTCTTGCTTTGATTTTCTGCGACCAACCCGCGGTGTTCTCCAACTCGGGATCCAATGGAAGCTGAAGACTGGCTTCGGACTATTGAGAAGAAGCTGTTGATTGCTCAATATTCCGAAAGGGAGAAGGTCCTTTTTGCCAGTTACCAATTGGATGGGACGGCTAGCATTTGGTGGAATAATCTTCTTGCCATTCAACCTGCTGGACACGTCCCTACTTGGGATGAGTTCATGGAGGCCTTTCGTGAAGCCCATATTCCTGAGGGAGTCATGATGATCAAGCAGCAGGAGTTTCTCGCTCTTAAGCAAGGGCAGAAGACTGTAATTGAGTACCTGCATGAATTTAACTTCCTTGCCAGATATGCTCCTGATGATGTTTCGATTGACCTCCGTCGTCGGAACCGATTCTTGAATGGGTTGTCTGAAGAATTGCAGATGGTTGTAGCTTTGCAGGACTTCAAAAATTTCTCTCATCTTGTCAACAAAGCTATTGTTGCTGAAAGCAAGAGCAAGGCTTTGGAGGAGTCACGCAAGCGACAGAGAACTTCTCAGTTTATTCCTAGTGGCAGTTCGCCAAGGCCTCGTATGTGGTTGCCTAGACCTCCGCGGGCACCAGCTCCTTTTTCACCGAGGCCAGCGGTGTTTGCACCCCGCCCATCTCCTCCCACTACTCAGCCGAGGCCTAGTGGAAATCGGCCACCTGCGGTTGTCAATGTTAGGCCGGGCGTGATTTATTATCATTGTGGACGCCCAGGACATTTCGCCAACCAATGTTATGCAAAGGCACGTGGGATACCACCTATTCAACCTTCTTCACCAGTAGTGGCCCCGCACCATCTTCCTCGATCGCGGGTCAAGTCCGACCACTCTAGTCCGAGGCCATGTAAATCAGATTACCGCTGAAGAAGTAGTTGATACTCCTGATGTTGTCCTTGGTATGCTCCTAGTTAATTTTAGCACTGCCACCGTTTTATTTGATTCTGGAGCATCACATTCTTTTGTTAGTAGGCAGTTTGCTGCTCAACATCAGTTAGTTGTGCATCATCTTCATCCACCCCATAGCATCCATTCACCTGGATCAGTCTTTGTGACTGATCAAGTCTGCCGTAATGTCAACATAATTATTGAAGGGGTAGACTTTTGGGCGGATTTGATTGTGATAGGTTCTAAAGGGTTGGATGTTATTTTAGGAATGGATTGGTTGTCCCGGAACCTTGGGCAAATTAATTGTGCCCAGCGATCCATTTCTTTAACTAATGAAAGCGGCACCTCGGTCGTTTTTCAACCCAGGACCGTGGGTTCTCATCTTTGTGCTCACCAAGTTGATGCCACTCCTTTGTTGGAGACAGTACCAATTGTTTGTGAGTATGTTGATGTTTTTCCTGAAGACCTTCCCGGCGTGCCGCCAGATCGAGAAGTGGTGTTCGTAATTGATCTAGTTCCTGGAACTGCCCCTATATCCAGAAGTCATTATCAAATGCCTCTCAATGAGCTGGTTGAATTAAAGAAACAGCTCGGAGAGTTGCTTGACAAAGGATTCATTCGACCGAGTTCCTCACCTTGGGGATGCCCAGCAATTTTTGTCAAAAAGAAAGATAATACTTTGCGGATGTGTGTGGATTACCGTCCGTTAAATGAGGTTACCATCAAAAACAAGTATCCTTTGCCTCGAATTGATGATCTTTTTGATCAGTTAGTTGGTGCCTGAGTCTTTTCAAAAATTGATGTGCGGTCGGGCTATCATCAAATCAAAGTTCGAGCTGAGGACATCCCAAAAACAACTTTTTCTACTCGTTATGGGCTATACGAGTATACTGTCATATCCTTTGGTCTAACCAATGCTCCAGTTTATTTCATGAATCTTATGAATTCAGTGTTCATGGATTTCTTGGATAAGTTTGTTGTCGTTTTCATTGATGACATTCTTATTTATTCCAAGTCTGACAAATACCATGAGCAACATTTAAGGCTTGTGCTGGAAACACTTCACGCAGATCGATCAGATGCTAAGTTTAGCAAGTGTGCCTTCTGGCTCAAGCAGGTTGCATTTCTGGGACATGTGTTATCCGAAGGGGGTATCGCTGTCGATCCAAGCAAGGTACAAGATGTACTAAATTGGAAACAGCCCAAGAATGTTACTAATACCCGAAGCTTTCTTGGACTTGCGGGTTATTACCATAGTGTGGGGACCACGGGATTTATTTAACTCGTAATACTTTAGCAAGCATTACCAATTAAATAAAACCTGCCCGAGACATGTATACTTCCAGTGCGATTATACATACCCGATACAAACATAAGTATCAATTCCATTCATCACATAGAACCAAAACATTACTGAATTTAAGAAAAGACATACATTAATTAAACAGAGTCACTACAAAAAGGGGGCCTTTCACCAAATGACAATAAGCACAAAAGTAAGTAAGCAAGTGAAACAAAAGCGCCATAAGATGGTGAACCAAAGAGCCAACCGTGTGCCTTTACCCACAAGGCAACCGACCGGACCGCTGGCTACTCGCTCTCCCAACCCAGCACATCTCGCAAGTACCTTGGCTTATGAGCAACCTCCTCTGCAACAAAAGATTAGCATGCAAAGCATGTGAGTACATCAACTTGTACTCGCAAGACCGACGTGTGAGATAACGAACTATAATGTAGCTATATGCGTGTACATTTAATTGGAGGCCATATGGTTTATTTAAGCACAAAGCAACGTTTATTTGCAATAATGTGATACATTTAAAAGCAAGTTTACAATTCATTTTAAGGGTTCAAAATAATCACAAGCGACCAAGTATACAATAAATAAAAGAGCACCAACACTGGAAGTGACTCCCAAAGTCACCACAACAATAGCATGAACTCCCGCTCATACCACCCGCCAAGTTTTAAGTTTTTAAAAGGTTATAACACTAGCTCTTGAAAAGCTTACCCAAGCGCGTCCATAACCTAGGGCGAGGCTATTCGAATAGATTTATCCTGCAGGTGGTACCACTTTACCCACACTGCATCGCTTTAAGCCACATGATTCACCCACTACCGTAGGTAGGCCGCGCACGCTAAGTCCTACGAGACTTTTCCAATATTGTGTGCTAGGCACGACCCGCTCGTATGGACCGAAATCCATACGCTACGTTGCCCAAACTAAAAGACAATCGCCACAAAGGCCCGCTTTTCGGACAACCGCAACGCTCCCAATCAACAAAACCACACGCCACCCGCCCTAGCACACGCCAAAGTACTCGGTCAAGAGGGGTTCCATATGCCCCTAGTGTGGTTAGTACGCAAATAAATGCCCGAGTAACGGGACTCACAAGATGCTCGGTCCTTAATTGACACGGGCACCAACCGATCACACCCAAGAAAGAATCACACCAACATACCATTGTGCCCGTCCGAAACCAATTTTTCATTTTTAGTTTTGTTTTTAAATGGGTTTGCAAATTAATCGTGGCACCAAACACCAAGTGTTGGATAATAAGAGTAATAGTAGTTGTGTGATCCGCACCACCGATGCAGTCGATGATCGCCCCAGACTACCGACACTACGCATGGCTAAGCAATATAACACGTGACTACTAAGTGATGAGGGCCCCACCATGAACCCTAACCACAGCAAATAACCTAGGCTTATGTAGTAGAGGAATAAACATTTAGCTACAGGGGATGCAACTAAAGGATCTCTAACCATAATTTAACACAAATTAGCAATGCATACATACAGTTGAAGCAAAGTATTAAACTTTGAAATTAATAGGATTAAGGGATATGATCAAACTGCTTGCACTGGCTGCTGTTGCTCAAGAGGTTGCTCGATGTGCTATCGGGCTCAACGGACTCTTCACACCTAATCGCATAAGCAAATACACGGCAAAAGAGCAATAAGGCAATAAACCCTAATCACAAAATTTGAGCAAAAGCAACCAAAAGACACAAAAATTATACACAAGGTAAAACCAGCACCTATCTAGACATAGAATCTGGAAAACTCAATTTGGATTTTTGGAGCAAAAGATATTAAGAAATAGCTATTTTCGGCCATTTTTATTTTACTGTAGCAAAAATATTTTCCCTAATGATTTTGGATCTTAAATTTTTATGGTAGCTAGCTACTGGTAGAGGGATAGCCCATATAAAATTTCAGGTCATTTGGAGTTATATTGCAAAAGTTATGATTTTTTTTTTTTGATTTAAAAAGGGTATTAAAACTAAATTTTAGTCCTTATGATTTTAACAACAGTAGAATTTATGAAACTAATTTTCCTAGCAATTAGACTATCAGAGGAAACTACTCCCATTGGATTCATACAAAAATGAGCTATAGATAAAAAGATATGCATTTTACAAGTTTGTTAAAAGTTCTGAAAAACAGTATTAAGTTCACTTGTTTACTATTTTTGAAAATGGTTTTTCAGGTTTGATCATGGTCTGAAACTATTTTTATAATTAAGTTCAAGTTATATGGAAGTTAACAAAATTGGAATCATCTAAGATGGAGCTAAGACTACAAAGATATGAAAATGAGAAGGCACTAACATTTTTCTGCTTTTGAGACTTGGCCAAACCGAAAGTTTTCTACTCGTGAGCGACGTGGGCGATTGAGAGCCGTCGATCACAGATCGGACGTCCCCGTTGAATCCGCGGCAGCAGCTGGCGCGCAGAGGAGGGCGGCGTGGAGGGTCGAGGACCGCGAGATCTCGGATCGGACGATCCCATCGAGCCACGTCGCTCGACACGAGCTCCGTCCGACAACAGAGGAGCTCCCGCCGCGAGCTTGTTCGGCTTGTCGCCGCGAGGATCGCCATGGCGACGCGGACAAGGCTTAAACGGAACCCTACAGCTATTGCGCATCTAGTGGGGCGGAAACTCACGAGGTGGACCAGAGAGCGCGACGGCGAGAGGCGAAGAGGTGCTACGGCCAAACGAAACGACGGATCGACTAAACTACGCGCGAACGAGTGGCGGCTAAAGTTACTACGGTCACACGAACCCAACGCGACCAACCGAGCCCAAATGGTAGCCGCTGGCGGCCGGAGGTTAACGGCGGCGGCGGCGCGACTGACGAAAGAAGGAATCGCGCCACGGTGCAAAGAAAGGCCAAACGAGAAGAGCTTAAGCTCACGGGGGCTCCGGAAGGCGCAGTAATCGATGAAGCCGAGGAGGCCCGAGCTGACCGCGACGAAGACCGGTGGCGATGCTAGGAGGTCCGACGGTGCGGCAACACTGGGAGACATTGAGCCCCAATGAGTGGTGGCACTAGATAGAGGAGGCACCAGGATGCTCTCTGAGCAAAAGATCGGGGAGGAAGCCCTCACGGACTTGAGAACGAAGGGGCACCGCGCGCCGCCGGGAAAAACTCAAATCCACGAGGCTCCTTCCTCTCACACCGAAATTGGATGAGGCGTAAGCTTCACCAAGGGGTGAGGAAGCAGCAGGACAACAGAAGGGGCACGAGATCCACTGGAGCACAAGCTTCACTCGGAGCTCCAAGCTTGGCAATGGCGGCCGACCGCGATTGGGGCGCTTGAGGCTCTCTGTTGCTCAGCGGGTGCAAGCGAGGAGTGCGGAAGGGCGAAAGGAGGGTCAAGCGAAAGGGGCCGAGGGCTTAAGAAGGCAGGAGGACCAAGGATCAACGGTGGCTCGCCGTGCCTGCTTTGCCGCGCGAGGTCGCCGCGAGCGACGGAGCAGTGAAAAGTCGGGTAACGACGACTTCGAGCGCGGCTCACTGGCAAGCATTAAATGTTTGACGACCGTTGGCGGGGAGCGCACGAGGGTGACGCACGGAGGGACCCCCCCCCATGCTCCAGCTCGGCCACGCTCGCGAGAGGCAGGGGAGGCTGAAGGAAGGAGACGACGGGAGCGCCGCCGATTTTCATCTGACGGCTCACGCACACCGCGCCTCCGCGTTAGCTAAACAGAGACCGCACGATGGAGATCTAACGGCGGACACGCGATCGCGTTGAAACGGGCGTGCACAAACGCCCACCGACCGATGGAAATCCAACGGCTGAGAAACAGAGGCAACCGGAGTTGTCCGGATGTTTACACGAATGACAGCCGTTCGATGGAGATCCAACGGCTGACGATGCGTGCGCCCGCCGACCGCGCAAGATAGCTTAAGGGGCTCGATCGAGCCAACTGGCTCGAGCCCGAGTCGGGTTCTAGCCCGAGGAACAGTGAACTTTGGTTTAGGTTTTTGATTTTAGGCTGGATTTTTGGAGGATTTAATTGGAGTATCAAACGAACTCCAAATTGAATGAAATTTTTACTGAAGCTTATTGGCTATAAGATTGACCTTCCCTAAAATTTTCAGAAGTTTTTGTGCATTAAATTTTATATTAAAAATTTCAGAAGTGATAAATCGGGTTTGACCAATTTAAAATGGGTTTGACTGAGCCAAAGATGGCTCAACTAAATTCTAAAAATGAGGAAAAATTCAGGGTGCACAATACCACCCCAAGAATTTATGATAAAGTTTGAAAAGTTTTGGACTTGAGACAATACTCAAAAACGTTTTTGACTCGAGTTGAACTATGAATTTGAAGGTTCAATTTATGAATTTTCTTTACAAGAAATATAACAATAATCCTAGGAGGTGAAGACGTGTGAAAAGTTTCAAAATGTACACATTTTGATACATTTGAAACATGAACCTGCAGTGTTAGGTTACGCTTGACACACACACCTTATTAGGGTCATTTTGGGTCATATAAAACCTCCCCTAACAAAATCTCGTCCGAGATTTTGGCTCACTCGGAAAAGAAAGAAGGGTAGTCCGCACGCAGACGATCCTCTCGCTCCCAAGTAGCCTCGCCTCGTAATGGTTCGACCACCAACCTTCAAGAACTTAATGGAACGATTCCTAGTTCTTCGCTCACCCTCCTCGAGGATGCGAACCTGATGCTCGCGATAGGTCAAATCTTCTTGGGCGCCGAGGGCTTCCAACGGAGTTTCCTCGGTCGAACACTGAGGCATCTCTTGAGCCGATACATGAAATACATCATGTACCCTCGAGACCCGCAGTAAATCCAACTCAGAGGCGACGGCTCTATCTTCTCGACAATGCGGTAAGGACCCACATATCGAGGAGCTAACTTGCCCTTGACACCAAACGCGATGACCCTCAAAGGAGAGACCTTGAGGTAAACATAGTCATCGAGCTCAAAGCTCAAGGGTCGGCGCCTGCGATCCGCATAGCTCTTTTGCCGGGATTGAGCTGTGCGTAAACGATCACGGATAAGTTGGACTCGACTCTCGGCCTCATTGATCGAGTCCGGACCAAAGAACGGTCTCTCACCGGTCTCAGACCAATACAACGGGGTTCTGCACTTTCTCCCGTATAAGGCCTCGAAAGGTGCCATGCCGAGACTGACTTGAAAGCTGTTGTTGTAAGAAAACTCGGCGAATGGCAAGCATTTCTCCCAATGCTTCCCATAATCGAGAACACAAGCACGAAGCATGTCTTCCAAAACCTGGTTGACCCTCTCGGTCTGACCATCGGTTTGGGGATGATACGCGGTACTGAAAGAAAGCTGAGTTCCCATCGCCGCTTGCAGACTCTTCCAAAATCGTGCGGTGAATAGCGCACCACGGTCGGAGACAATCGTCTTTGGTACACCATGCAGGCACACGATAAGGGAGAGGTAGAGGTCTGCTAGAAGTTTCACACTAAGGGTGGTTCGTACTGGCAGAAAATGAGCTACCTTGGTCAACCGATCAACGACGACCCAGATAGCATCATTCTTCCCGGAGACAGGTAGACCGTAATGAAGTCCATCCCGATCGAATCCCACTTCCATTCTCGTATCGCAAAGGTCGGCGATCCGCGGACGCCGATGCTCGGCCTTTACCCGACAAAGATACGCCGACTCGGCAGCAACGCGCGCAATCTCTCTTCATTCGGTCCACCAAAACCTCTGCCGAGATCTTGATACATCTTGGTGGCCCGGGTGAATAGAAAAGCGAGTCATGGGCCGTGGAGAATCGCGCCCCGTAATTCCACGACCTAGGGACTACAAGACGCTGTCCGAACCTCACAATACCAAGGTCATCTCCGAGAATGCCGTGGTTGTTCCGCTCCGACATTCTCCTTAATATGGCCCACTCCAAAGATTCTGTCACGGGCGGCCTTGATTTGATCTACCGCTGTTGGTTGCACAACTAAGGCAGCAAGAGAACCCTGCTCGACCAAACCTAGGTTGAGGCGCTGAAATGCCTCAAAAAGGGTGGGCTGATGTTGCTGGAGCAACAATGCATTGCAATATGCTTTACGACTAAGCGCATCAGCAACGACATTAGCCTTGCCCGGATGGTAGTGAATACCCATGTCATAGTCCTTGATCAGTTCCAACCACCTCCTCTGCCTGAGGTTCAGATCCGGTTGGGTGAACAAGTACTTGAGGCTCCGGTGATCAGAATAGACCTCGCAACGGTTACCGATAAGGTAATGTCGCCAGATCTTAAGCGCATGAATCACAGCCGCAAGCTCTAAGTCATGGGTAGGGTAGTTAAGTTCATGGGTTCTCAGTTGCCTTGATGCATAGGCCACTACCTTGCCCTCTTGCATAAGGACACAACCGAGACCCCGAAGGGAAGCATCGCAGTAGATATCGAAACTGCGATGGATATCAGGAAGAACGAGAACAGGCGCTGTGGTCAAACGCTTCTTGAGTACTCGAAAACTTTCCTCACAAGCATCAGACCACAAGAACTTCTTGTCCTTCTTGAGCAGCTCCGTCATTGGCTTCGCGATTTTGGAGAAGTTCTCGATAAAGCGGCGATAA
The DNA here is from genome assembly GCA_036346255.1 of Ampelocalamus luodianensis. Classification (NCBI taxonomy): domain Eukaryota; kingdom Viridiplantae; phylum Streptophyta; class Magnoliopsida; order Poales; family Poaceae; genus Ampelocalamus; species Ampelocalamus luodianensis. Next base: position 33,648 of record JAYEVH010000391.1, on the reverse strand, counting down.
TATCCCGCTAAACCCAGAAAACTCCGCACCTCGGTCACCGAACGGGGCTGACTCCAGGAAAGTACATCGCTGACTTTGCTAGGGTCAACGGCTCGCCCCCTTCTGAAAGAACGTGGCCAAGGAATGCCACTTTCTTCAACCAGAACTCGCACTTGCTAAACTTCGCGTACAGCTGGTGCTCACGAAGCTTGCCTAACACAAGCTTCAGATGCTCGGTGTGTTCTTCATCATCCTTAGAGTAGATAAGGATATCATCGATGAAGACCACCACTTAACTTATCCAAATACTCCATAAAGACCGAGTTCATAAGGTTCATGAACAAGGCCGGAGCATTGGTTAAGCGAAAGACATGACGGTATACTCGCATGCACAGTAACGCAGTAGAGAACGCCGCTTTGGAATATCCTCGTGGCGGATACGAACTCGGTGATAACCAACTCTTAGATCAATCTTGAGAAGACCTGTGTTCTCGCCAATTGATCAAAAAGATCGTCGATCCGAGGCAAGGGATACTTGTTCTTTATCGTCACTTCATTAAGTGGACGATAATCAACGCACATCCGTAGGGTATTATCCTTCTTCTTTACGAAGATGGTCGGGCAACCCCACTGAGACTAACTAGGCCGAATGAAACCCTTCGCTTGCGTGTCTTCAAGTTGCTTCTTCACTCCACTAGTTCATCCGTGTTCATTCGGTAGGACTTCTCGCAATCTCGAGCGGTGCGGTACCAACTCAATGACGAACTCTGTGGCTCGAACAGTGGCATCCCGCAACTCGCCGGGAAGACATCCACAAAGTCGCAAACAACGTGGACTTCACGAATCTCCGAGATGGCTTCGCTTCCGGTAAGAGACGCGAGGTCCTGCGCCTTCTGGTGAGAATCCAACTCGCCACGGACGGATCGTGAGAAAGACCATCTTCCTAGCGCAGCCTATCCGCCTAGATGCCGCTAACCAATCCATACCAAGGATCACATCTAAGCTAGCCGAGTTGAGGAGGATAAGATTCGCCTGCAATCTCACTCCTCGATCTCGATGGGGACATCCCTACACTCTAATTCACTCTTAGCTCCGAACCAGAGAGCGAATCAAGCTGGATAGACAATGGAGTAAACAAAAGACCACCCAATGCAGCAAAGATGCAGATATAAACGAATGCGATGCTCCGTAATCGAATAAAACAAAGAGCGGGTAGGAGTTGACAGAAGGGTACCCAACACCACGTCGGGCGCCCCGAGCCTCTCACGGTGACGAGGTTGACCGGCCACTACCCACCCCACGGCGTGGGGCAACCTTCGTCTCGGGACGAACCAGCCCATGCCCGCCCTCCATTAGGACGAGGGCTGCTCTCGCTCTCGCTCCCGTCCTTTTGGGACGCTTGTTCGCGAATGCCCTTAAGGCCACACGGTGCGGTGACCTCCGCACTGGGTTGCGGAAGCCACCTGGGAGCCGCAGGGCACGTGGGCGATCCACGCCCGCGATTTAACGTCCCGAGATGCCACCGACCACAAGTGGTGCCCGAGGTCGGGACACCGAGTAGTAGGGCGAGGGGCACTCCTGGTGAGGCCGAGCCTCCCACTTGCGCTTGCGGGACTCGCCGCCCCTACTAGAGTGCTCACCAACGATGGCCTTGTCCACCAAGGCCTGGAAGTCCGGGAAGTCGACGATGGAGAGCTTGTCCCGAAGCTCCAAGGACAAGCCAACCCTGAACTTCTCCTGCTTGGCCGCATCGGTGGCCACCTCCTCCGGAGCATAACGAGCCAAATGGTTGAACTCGTATAAATACTCAAATCGCGGCGACGCCCCTAAGGGGGCGAACTCCTCTTCTTTCACATCATCACCCCCGGGATGTGAGAGCGCCAAGGCGAGCGGAACTCCTCCTGTGAGACTACATGGCCACCGGCCGCGCAGCCGTGAAACTCTCCCACCAAGAGAGAGCTGCTCCCTCCAACTGGTGGGAGGCGAACAATGCCTTCTCCGGCCTCGGCATCGCGCGATGCCGAAGCTTCCGCCAACTCGACGCAACCGGGCCGGCGTCGAGCGGGTCCTCGGACTGGAGAAGGTGGGGCTGAGCGCGAGGAACTCGATAGTCCCCACGCGGTGGTGGCCACCCCACCTCCCGATCTGAAGCGCCGGCACGGAGGCGGTGTTCGCGCACGCCTCCAGATCCGCGTCGATCCATGCGGTTGCGCTGATCTGAAGCAACACTCGGCCATGGACGGAGGAGGAGGAAGCTCTCATCCGGGTCCACAGATCGAGCTCTAGTAACACGACGCGAGGCATCTGTTTCATTTAAAATTTTATGTTAACAATTAATACTTGAAAAGTAAATTTAACAACAATGTAAGTAATGAAAGCAAAATCTTTAAAACAACTCTACAACGACGAAAGACCAAGGCTAAAGCCAACTTCTCGATACGACCCACCGTATTGAATGAACGAGTAATCGATCAAGAAGATAAAAATTTCAGCACCTCGAACTAAAGCAAACACAATCATAAAACAATAATTAGGTCAACAAAATAATGTCGATGCTTAGCTAACTAGTATCACTTCTTACCCCTTTATTCCCTTCAAGTTTTAGTTGATTTATTCTCTCATTCTCTACCCTAATTAGAACCTCCAAGTCTGCTGTCCGAATCGACGCTTGCTGTCGATTTTGCATCCAAGCTCCTAGTCGTAACCAAACCATTCCGTGCTTCAAACCTTGAACAGGCAGCTCACAATTCAATTTGCCAAACTCGGTGGTCCCAAAACCCAATTAACTGCTAACATTATCTTTGAAAAGAAGAGAGGGAAAACAATTTTCAAAACTCAAATTAGAGTAAGAGGAGAGAAGAAAGCTAAGGTAGGTAAGGAGTAAATCGAGAATCAACTTAGGTTTTCACAAAACCATTTGGTACTTCAAATTTGGTTTTCCCAAAATATCCTAAGAGACGACTAGCTCGGTTACTACGGTCGGTATGGCTCGATACCAAGCTTGTGGGGACTCCGGATTTATTTAACTCGTAATACTTTAGCAAGCATTACCAATTAAATAAAACTCGCTCTTGAGACATGTATACTTCCTGTAGTGCAAGATACATACCCGATACAAACATAAGTATCAATTCCATTCATCACATAGAACCAAAACATTATGCATTTAAGAAAAGACATACATTAATTAAACAGAGTCACTACAAAAGGGCCTTTCACCAAATGACAATAAGCACAAAAGTAAGTAAGGCGTGAAACAAAGCGCCATAAGATGGTGAACCAAAGAGCCAACCGGTGTGCCTTTACCCACAAGGCAACCGACCGACCGCTGGCTACTCGCTCTCCCAACCCAGCACATCTCGCAAGTACCTTGGCTTATGAGCAACCTCCTCTCGCAACAAAAGATTAGCATGCAAAGCATGTGAGTACATCAACTTGTACTGCAAGACGGCGTGTGAGATAACGTAACTATAATGTAGCTATATGCAGTCTGTTTAATTGGAGGCCATATGGTTTATTTAAGCACAAAGCAACGTTTATTTGCAATAATGTGATACATTTAAAAGCAAGTTTACAATTCATTTTTAAGGGTTCAAAATAATCACAAGCGACCAAGTATACAATAAATAAAAGAGCACCAACACCTGGAAGTGACTCCCCAAAGTCACCACAACAATAGCATGAACTCCCCGCTCATACCACCCGTCAAGTTTTAAGTTTTAAAAGGTTATAACACTAGCTCTTGAAAAGCTTACCCAAGCGCGTCCATAACCTAGGGCGAGGCTATTCGAATAGATTTATCCTGCAGGTGGTACCACTTTACCCACACTTGCATCGCCTTTAAGCCACATGATTCACCCACTACCGTAGGTAGGCGGCACTGCACTAAGTCCTACGAGACTTTTCCAATATTGTGTGCTAGGCACGACCGCTCGTATGGACCGAAATCCATACGCTACGTTGCCCACCGAAAAGACAAGCGCCACAAAGGCCCAGCTTTTTCGGACAACTGCAACGCTCCCAATCAACAAAAACCACCTGCCACCCGCCCTAGCACACGCCAAAGTACTCGGTCAAGAGGGGTTCCATATGCCCCTAGTGTGGTTAGTACGCAAATAAATGCCTGAGTAACGGGGACTCACAAGATGCTCGGTCCTTAATTGACACGGGCACCAATCCGATCACACCCAAGAAAGAATCACACCAACATACCATTGTGCCCGTGAAACCAATTTTTCATTTTTAGTTTTGTTTTTAAATGGGTTTGCAAAATTAATCAGGGCACCAAACACCAAGTGTTGGATAATAAGAGTAATAGTAGTTGTGTGATCCAGACCACCGACAGAGTCGATGATCGCCCCAGACTACCGACACTACGCATGGCTAAGCAATATAACACGTGACTACTAAGTGATGAGGGCCCCACCATGAACCCTAACCACAGCAAATAACCTAGGCTTATGTAGTAGAGGAATAAACATTTAGCTACAGGGGATGCAACTAAAGGATCTCTAACCATAATTTAACACAAATTAGCAATGCATACATACAGTTGAAGCAAAGTATTAAACTTTGAAATTAATAGGATTAAGGATATGATCAAACTGCTTGCACGCTGCTGTTGCTCAAGAGGTTGCTCTGATGTGCTATCGGGCTCAACGGACTCTTCACACCTAATCGCATAAGCAAATACACGGCAAAAGAGCAATAAGGCAATAAACCCTAATCACAAAATTTGAGCAAAAAGCAACCAAAAGACACAAAAATTATACACAAGGTAAAACCAGCACCTATCTAGACATAGAATCTGGAAAAACTCAATTTGGATTTTTGGAGCAAAAGATATTAAGGAAATAGCTATTTTCGGCCATTTTTATTTTACTGTAGCAAAAATATTTTCCCTAATGATTTTGGATCTTAAATTTTTATGGTAGCTAGCTACTGGTAGAGGGATAGCCCATATAAAATTTCAGGTCATTTGGAGTTATATTGCAAAAGTTATGATTTTTTTTTGATTTAAAAAGGGTATTAAAACTAAATTTTAGTCCTTATGATTTTAACAACAGTAGAATTTATGAAACTAATTTTCCTAGCAATTAGACTATCAGAGGAAACTACTCCCATTGGATTCATACAAAAATGAGCTATAGATAAAAAGATATGCATTTTACAAGTTTGTTAAAAGTTCTGAAAAACAGTATTAAGTTCACTTGTTTACTATTTTTGAAAATGGTTTTTCAGGTTTGATCATGGTCTGAAACTATTTTTATAATTAAGTTCAAGTTATATGGAAGTTAACAAAATTGGAATCATCTAAGATGGAGCTAAGACTACAAAGATATGAAAATGAGAAGGCACTAACATTTTTCTCGTTTTGAGACTTGGCCAAACCGAAAGTTTTCTACTCGGAGCGACGTGGGCGATTGAGAGCCGTCGATCACAGATCGGACGTCCCGGTTGAATCCAGCGGCCAGCATGGGCGCGCAGAGGAGGGCGGCGACGTGGAGGGTCGAGGACCGCAGATCTCGGATCGGACGATCCCCATCGAGCCACGTCGCCCGACCGGAGCTCCGTCCGACAACAGGAGCTCCGACCGCGAAGCTTGTTCGGCTTGTCGCCGGCGAGGATCGCCATGGCGACGCCGACAAGGCTTAAACGGAACCCTACAGCTATTGCGCATCTAGTGGGGGCCTAACTTCGCGGAGGTGGACCGAGAGAGGCGCGACGGGCGAGAGGCGGAAGAGGTGCTACGGCAAAACGAAACGACGGATCGACTAAACTACGCGCGAACGAGTGGCGGCTAAAGTTACTACGGGTCACACGAACCCAACGCGACCAACCGGAGCCCAAATGGTAGCCGCGGCGAGCCGAGGTTAACGGCGGCGGCGCGACCGAAGAAGGAATCTGCGGCCACGGCAGCGGCAAAGGCCAAACGGAGAAGAGCTTAAGCTCACGGGGGCTCCGGAGGCGCGGTGCAATCGATGAAGCCGAGGAGGCTGGAGTCGACCGGCGACGAAGACCGCCGCGATGCTAGGAGGTCCGACGGTGCGGCAAGAACTGGGAGACATTGAGCCCCAATGAGTGGTGGCACTAGATAGAGGAGGCACCGTGGATGCTCTCGAGCAAAAGATCGGGGAGGAAGCCCTTACCGACTTGAGAACGAAAGGGGCAGCGGCGCCGAGGAAAAACTCAAATCCACGAGGCTCCTTCCTCTCACACTGAAATTGGATGAGGCGTAAGCTTCACCAAGGGTGAGGAAGCGCAGGACAACGTAAGGGCACGAGATCCACTGGAGCACAAGCTTCACTCGGGCTCCAAGCTTGGCAATGGCGGCGACCGCGATTGGGGCGCGAGGCTCTGTTGCTCGGGTGCAAGCGAGGTGCGGAAGGGCGAAAGGAGGGTCAAGCGAAAGGGGCCGAGGGCTTAAGAAGGCAGGAGGACCAAGGATCAACGGTGGCCTGCCTCGGGTGCTGCTGCCCGCCGCGAGGTCGCTGCGAGCGACGGGAGCAGGTGAAAAGCTGGCAACGACGACTTCGAGCGCGGCTCACTGGCAAGCATTAAATGTTTGACGACCGTTGGCGGGGAGCGCACGAGGGTGACGCACGGAGGGACCCCCCCCATGCTCCAGCTCGGCCACGCTCGCGAGAGGCAGGGGAGGCTGAAGGAAGGAGACGACGGGAGCGCCGCTGGATTTTCATCGGACGGCTCACGCACGCACCGTGCCTCGCGCGTTAGCTAAACAGAGACCGCACGATGGAGATCTAACGGCGGACACGCGATCGCGTGAAGCGGGCGCACAACGCCACCGACCGATGGAAATCCAACGGCCGAGAAACAGAGGCAACCGGAGTTGTCCGGATGTTTACACGAATGACACCGCTCGATGGAGATCCAACGGTGACGATGCGCGCGCCGACCGCCAAGCCGCGGATAGCTTAAGGGCTCGACGAGCCAACTGCTCGAGCCCAGTCGGGTTCTAGCCCGAGGAATGAACTTTGGTTTAGGTTTTTGATTTTAGGCTGGATTTTTGGAGGATTTAATTGGAGTATCAAACGAACTCCAAATTGAATGAAATTTTTACTGAAGCTTATTGGCTATAAGATTGACCTTCCCTAAAATTTTCAGAAGTTTTTGTGCATTAAATTTTATATTAAAAATTTCAGAAGTGATAAACTGGGGTTTGACCAATTTAAAAATGGGTTTGACCTGAGCCAAAGATGGCTCAACTAAATTCTAAAATCTGGGAAAAATTCAGGGTGCACAATACCACCCCAAGAATTTATGATAAAAGTTTGAAAAGTTTTGGACTTGAGACAATACTCAAAAACGTTTTTGACTCGAGTTGAACTATGAATTTGAAGGTTCAATTTATGAATTTTCTTTACAAGAAATATAACAATAATCCTAGGAGGTGAAGACGTGTGAAAAGTTTCAAAATGTACACATTTTGATACATTTGAAACATGAACCCAGTGTTAGGTTACAGTTTGACACACACACCTTATTAGGGTCATTTTGGGGCTGTTACACATAGGTTCATTGGAAATTTCTCCAAAATTGCAAGACCTCTGACTCAGCTTTTGAAGAAGGAAAAGAAATTCGAATGGTCGGCTAAGTGTGAGGAGAGTTTTCAGCTTTTGAGAACTCTCTTGACTAGAGCTCCAGTTCTCACTCTCTCGGATATTCATAAGAGCTTTGATATTTATTGCGATGCATCCCGCCATGGACTTGGTTGTGTCCTTATGCAAGAAGGTTGAGTTGTGGCATATGCATCCCGGCAGTTGCGACCTCATGAAGTCAATTATCCTACTCATGATTTGGAATTGGCTGCCGTGGTTCATTCATTGAAGATTTGACGACATTATCTTCTGAATCGTTGCGAGATCTTTCGATCATAAAGTTCAAGTACATATTCACTCAAGCTGATTTGAATATGAGGCAGAGAAGATTGCTTGAATTGATCAAGGACTATGATATGGGTATTCATTATCATCCTGGCAAAGCCAATGTCGTGGCGGGCGCTTTAAGCGTAAAGTCACGTGCAACCGCATGTCCTCTCTACTGCGCCAAGAACTTGTGTGATCGATCTTCGCTAAGTCTTGAAATGGTGGGAGAAGGTTTTCTCGCTGCATTAGAAGTGGAGCCCACGTTAGAAGCTCGAATCCTGGAAGCCTAGAAAACTGATGCCGAGGTAGCTGAGATCAAGGAAAATTTGAAGGCAGGTAAAGCCAATGAATTCTCTGAAGATGATCGCGGTGCCTTCAGATCGCAATCGTTTGGTGGTACTGCGATCCTCAACCAAGGGTCTAATTCTTAAAGAGGCTCATAATTCCAAGTTTTTCTTGCATCCTGGGAGTACCAAGATGTAACAGGATTTGAAAAAGACATTTTGGTGGAGCCGAATGAAGGGGCAAATTGCTCAATATGTTGCTGAATGTGATATTTGCCAAAGGGTTAAAGCCGAGTACCTAAAGCCAGCCGGTACCCTTCAACCTTTGCCTATTCCACAATGAAAATGGGAAGAGATCGGTATGGATTTTATTACCGGTCTTCCTAAAACTCCGAATGGATCCGATGCCATTTGGGTAATCATTGACTGTCTAACGAAGGTGGCCCATTTTATTCCTATCAAAACCATCTTCTCTGGCAAATAATTAGCGAAGCTCTATATTGCTAAAATTGTTACTAAGGTCATTGTTTCGGACCGACGTCCTCAGTTCACTTCTCATTTTTGGAGTTGTCTTCATCAAGCTATGGGGACTGAACTCTCTTTCAGCACTGCGTATCATCCTCAAACTAGTGGTCAAACCGAGAGAGTAAATCAAGTGATGGAGGATCTCCTTCGAGCCTATGTGCTATCCTATGGTAAAGACTGGGAGAAATCTTTGCTATATGTGGAGTTTTCCTACAATAATAGCTACCAAGCAAGTATTCAAATATCCCCTTTTGAAGCCTTGTATGGGAGAGCTTGCAGGACTCCTTTAAATTGGTCAGAATCGGGTGAAAGACCATTTTATGGTCCGGACTTGGTGATAGAAGCAGAAAAGCAAATTCGCTTGATTCGAAACCATTTGAAAACTGCACAATCACGTCAAAAGAGCTATGCGCCGATCGCCGTCGTCGTGAGTTAAGCTTTGAGTTAGATGACTATGTCTATCTTAAAGTGTCACCGATGAAGGGCACTCGCGTTTGTGAAAGGAAAGCTAACACCTCGTTATGTCGAACCTTTTGAATCATTGCAAATGAGGAGCCGTGGCTTATCAATTAGAACTACCTGAAGCTCTATCAGAAGTGCATGATACTTTTCATATTTCCCAGTTGAAGAAATGCCTTCGTGTTCCTACTGAGGCAACTGCTTATGAGGATCTTAATCTTCAACCCGACCTTTCCTATCAAGAGCAACCAGTGCGTATCCTCGATGAAATGGAACGCAGGACAAGGAATCGCACTGTCAAGTTCTTGAAAATTCAGTGGGCTAATCATTCTGAGGATGAAGCCACTTGGGAGCGCGAAGATTCGATGCAAATTGAGCACCCCCATCTCTTTGCTGTTTAGGACTGGCCTTTGAATCAAGAAAGGCAAGTTTAAACAACGTAGTGTAAAAGGAGATGTAATAATAACCCTATGTTATTATGTAAAATCTCTTTTTGCTATCTTTGAAGGAAATAAAGACAACAGATATTGGATTTCTATGAAAGTCTTTTCAATTTCACTTTTTCCCAAATTCTATCTTTTCCAAAATCTCGGGGACGAGATTTTCTTAAGGGGGGTAGGTTTGTAACAGCCCCAATTTTATGAACAGTAATAAAATGTTTTATGAACAGTAATGGTGTACTGTTCATAACAGTAATGAGATGCTATTCATGTCATCACTGTTCATATTTACAGATTGGGCATTATGTTGCAAATAAAAACTTCCCTTTCCTAGCTAAAATCCAAAACCCATTTGAAGTTTTAAAGGGAATACAAGTCAATACTTGTATTATGACTGGGAAGTATTTTATCAAAGTCTAGATAAATTATCTTGCCCAAAAATAATTTTGTTGAATTTTTTAAAAAAATTTTGCCTTGGAGAAAAATACTTGTCTTTAAATAAACCTTATCGGGCTAAGATAATTATCTATAAATTTTAAAAGTGAAACCATGGTTTTCGAATTTTATTTGGGAAATATATCATCCCAGTGGCACCCTTGCCAAATTTCATGGTTTTACAAATTTATTTACTATTTCTAAAGCCCAATCAAACTTTTAAACTTTGAATTTAGGGCTAGTCAACTCTTCTGGTCTAAACCCAAACCCTAGCACTGTAGCGACTCGAACCCAATGAGGTTGGGTCCGACCGGTGCATTTGGTCCGCCACCACGCTGAGCGCGAGCCCAACACCACACGTGACGCAAGCCGTTGATCTCCCATCGAACAGACGAGATTTGCGAAGCCGCGTGGGCTATCCACGTATGCAAAACAATCTCCACCTTTGGATCTAGATCGGGCGATCGAGGGAGGTGGTGGCATTCGGACCTCTCCGGATCCCCTCTTGATCTCCACCGTTGATATTAGATCCAACCGCGCCGCCCTTTTTGTTTTGAACTTAAAGGCGCGCGATGCTTTGGCCGTGTCATTCAAATCCTCGGTTGCCCTTTTTGACCGCGTGCTTTTAGGGCCTGATTTTTATGAGACCGTTGGATTTGATCGTAGGGTCTATAATGAGATAACATTCGGACCACTCCGGTTCTTTTTTTCAATCTTGACCGTAGAAAACCAATCTGACGGTACCATGTCATCTCATTTAAAGTGACGTGTATCCTTTTTAGATCGATCGTTGGATTCAAATCCAACGTCCCTCTTTCAATATAACCTTCGAACTTCCGTAGGGCTCCTTTAAATCTCAATCGTCCACTTGAGATCGCACCGTCCATATTAAACGATCTTGATTAAATTCTTTTAACTCCTATTTTCATCACAGCCGCCCATTTCTAATCGGATGGTCGATGTGCGTTTGCGTTTTAGGAGGCACGCGCGATTGCGGCTGCCAGTGGGGTCCGCATGTCAAGGAATCGTATCTCTTCCTCCTTACCTGCGTACGTCGCCGCTTTGTAACCGTGTAGGGCGTTATCTAAGGATCATGCAACTATTATCCGATATTTAGCTCTAATTGGACACCTCATCAGCTCTAGACACTTCCCCTTTGCCCTGTAGTTCCATCCTTTATATATATACCCTAGTTTTTGCTGCTGCCATTGTTGACCGAAGGAGCTCATCATCTTCCATTGCCGTTCCAGTGGAGTTTCTTGCTCCTACACTTTGCTTATCCATCTTAAACGTTTGTTTCACCTTGTAGTAAGGATTTAACATCTTTCGTAGGTTAAACCAGAGTCTATTTCTCTGTTGATCAGAGCTGGTTTTAGGAACCTTCGGTGTTTCTCATATCCTGGTAAGCTAAGGTCTGAGTTCTTGTCATCTTAAGTACACTCAGAACCATGTAGCTCCCTTGAATCATTCACTTGTACATAAGTAAATCCAACCTTCTTTAAACTGAAGAGTAGTTTTCATAACTTTTCGGTCTTTCATATCGTTTTTGTAACATCTCAAGTTTCAGACTTGTGTTTCAAATGTAAGAAAATGAGTAGAAATTAAAAACTTTTCTTACATCTTGTATTTCCTGTATGACCTGGACATGTGTTGTAAAGGAATCATGGGAATACAAAAATCACAAGTCATTTTAGCCAACATCTTATTCTTCTTAGACACTCTTGTTCCATCTTGTGATAATCTCCTGGAAATAGTTATCCTAAATTCTTGGGTTGATGTGTGATCCCTCTAAAAAGTTTCACAATTTTCAGGAATTGTTTGAATATTTTGGAGGTCAGTCAAACCCAAATCAAATTCTGGTCAAACTGGGGACCAGCACCTTGTGAATTTTTTTGAGGAAAATGTATAGCACAAAAACCTCTGCAAAATTTACACAAGGTCAATAACTCAGCTAGCAAGCTCCTATAAAAATTTCATAATTTTTGGAGTGAGTTTGCTACCTCAAATAATTCTCCAAAGATCAGCTCTTGTTGGAACTCAAATGTTGAACCCTAGGTCTGAGTCTGACTCGGACCCGAGTCCGACCCAACCTTTGGACTCGGTTGAGCCGGCCCTCTAGACCTACTCGGGCTCGCTCCCCTTGGGTCGTTGGATCTCCATCCAATGCCCCAGACCTCCCCACTGATCCTTAGGAGCTCTTGAGCGCTCTCGGCGCTTAGGGTGTGGTCCAAGCCCTTGGATCTCCAAACAGCGGTCGGCGACCTCCCCTGGCCCTCCTCGCCGCGAAGACCTCCTCTGCATTGGGTGATCTGGGACGTCCAGGACCACCCCATGTGAATCTGAGACGTCCAGGACCTCCCTCGGCCCTGTTTTTCTTCCTCCCGACCTCCCTGAGTCGGGTCGTCACGGTTTTTCTCACACTTGTGCGTGTGTCAGGGTCAGAGCAGTTGGGAGCAGTGGCCTGCCACTTTTTGGTCCTTCCCAACGCCTCTTTCTGCCATGCATTAATTGTGTTAGAGCCTAGCCCAAAAAGAAGTCATCCCCTACCTGCCTGCTTGTCTAATCTAGCATGTCCATTGGTTGGACTTTGGCGGTGTACCCGAGGGTTGCCGTTGCTCGGGGCCTTGCTCCTTTGGTTGCAAAAGACCCCTGAGCTCCTCCCTCTATCCTTTAGACTCACTCTCCCTCAACCAGGCCTCATTGTAGTCACTTGAGCTCATTTCTCAAAACTCCGAGACCTCCATTGTCGGGCGTTTGAGCTCCCGAAGGCCATCCGAGCTCCAGTGGTCCCCTCAAGTTCTTAGTTTGTCTTTTGGTCGTCTTGATCACCTCATGCTTTCCCTGACTTGCTTGGTTCACCTTTGTAGAGGTGGACAAGTTGGGAGGTGGCGTTTCAGGGTCGAGATCACCTTCTTCTCCATCGCCGGCAAGCACTTCATCGTCGGACTTCGTCGGCCATCTCTGAGCTCCTCCGACCACCCCAGTCCCCTCTCTGCCCTCAGGTGCCCACTTCTTAGCTAATTCTGCTTTCTAGAGCTCGTGTAGAGTTTTGTAGTCTTACCGTATTGGACTTCTTCCTCTCTCTCTGGCTCGCCGGCGTTCCAGGCCGTCGCCGCCGTCGAGAGCACGTCCTTTAGGTTCTTAACGTTATTTGAAACTCAGCCATGTCCTTGGTTCCCGCCGACGAGCTCCCCATCGCCGGCGGTGAGCTCGTTTAGGTGCTCGAGCGTTTGTCGTGTCATATTCGGACAGCTACTGTAGCAATCATTAGCCATTAATTGTTGTCGGAAGTAACTCCTGTGTGTCGTGCGCGCTAAGTCCCCGACAACCCTCTAGACCTCCTTGGCGAGTCCCGATCGTTAAAACCACCTCTGCCTAGATCTAAACCCTTCAGACCTCTCGCGGTTTGGCTTGTCCTCGGGACCTCGCCCCACTTTGATCCTAGCCGTCTAGGACCACCTCGGCTAGATCTGAGCTGTAGAGCTGTTTCCGACAAAAATCCTTAGTCCCAGGACCTCTTAGGCTCGATCCTAGCCGTAAAAGACCTCCCCAGGTTTAGATCCGAGCCTTTGGCTTCTTTCCGAGAAACTTAAGCCTCAGGACCTCCCCCTAGTTTAATCGCAGCCGTTAAGATCACACCCGGTTCGATCTGTGCCGTTGGATGTTTTCTATGAAAACTCTAAGTCACAGGACCTCCTTGGATCCATCTCGGCCGATAAAGACCTCCTAGGTTAGCTCTAGGCCGTTAGATCCTGGTTTGCGAAAACTATAAGTGCCAGGACCTCCCCCTAGAGTCGATCCCAACTGTCTAGGATCACCCTGGTTAAATCCTAGCCATTTAAATCTTCCCCGTGCGCAAAAGACCTCCCCTTGGTCATTTTGCAAAGACCACCCTCGGGGTCCTCTTTGTAAAAAGCCACCCCTGGTCTTTTTATAAAGAAAACCTCGAGACCTCCCTCAGCTTTAACTGGACCGTTCAGGACCTCCTCCGTGAAGATCTTAGCCGCCCGGATCTCGTCCGTTAAACTCGTCCTTAAAGACCTCCCGCGTAGATCTTGACCATCCATGACCTCCCTCGGTGAGATCCCAACCGTTCAGGACCTCCCCCGCGAGATCTTGACCGCCCAGGACCTCCCTCGTGTAAATCCCAACCGTTCAGGACCTCCTTCGCTCGATCGTGACCGTTAGGACCTCCCTTGTGAAATCTTAGCCATTCAGGACCTCCCCCTAGAGATCTTGACCGTCTAGGACCTCATCCTTTAGATCCGTAGCTTTAGGACCTCCTCCTCAGGTCTAAACCGTTAGATTTAGATCTAACGGCTGAACCTCCTCCGTAGATTTAGCCTTAGACTCTCCTCGGAGGTCGGGCATCAGATCTTGATCAGACGGTCCCGACCACCTCTAGCGCGAGGACCTCCTCTGTGTGCTGTTGTGCATGCACCGGTCGTGGCCGTTGGATCTAATCTCAACGGCCGCACCTCCAATGCGGAAGAGGTCTCTCCGTGCGCTGTGCCGAGATCCATAGTTGTGTGATGAAGGATCGACAGCCACGACCTCCCCATTTTGTGAAGTCATTAGACCTCCGAGAGCTCAAATTTTCAAAGTATTTGGATTGTTCGAATTTCAAAAGTGCATAACTTTGTCATTTCACTCCTTTTGAATGATTCAGTTGCTTTAGCTCATATAGAATGAACTCTAATGAGAATGAATTTAGGCCTTCGTATGTAGCGTAAAAGGATATAAACTGCATAATCTTGTTTAGTGAAAAAGGTTGTCTAGAAATTCATTGAAAATTTGTAAAATGCATAACTTATTCTCTGTAATTCCAAACTGACCAAACTAAATTTTGTTAAAACCCACTAGGAATGTACTGTAGTGTAGAATAGGTCTTAATATGATCCTTGCCACGGAAGTTAATGATCTACTAGTTTTAGAACTTAGAAAAATCATAAGTAATTCATTTCAACTTCAAATGAAGTAAACGCAACTTTGATGTTCTTAGGATGACCTTAGCTACCTACCATAAAAATTTCAGATTCCAGATCATTCTAGAAATTTTTGCCATGAACAGTAACCGAAATTAATTTAATTAGGATTTTTCAGGCTGAGAGAAATTAGTATAGCCATAACTTTTTCATGCTAAGTCCAAATGAAGTAATTCTTGTTCCTAAAATTGTATAAAATCAACCTCTAGCTGCTGTATAAATTTCATGGGATTTGGATGTCTTTTGCTGTTGAGTTTTGTTTGGTGTTCTCCGTTCTTATTGGTTTTATCGCCTTTTCGCGTTAGGTTCCGAAGATTATATTGAACCTGAGCACTCCCCTCTGCAGCCAGACACATCCCAGCAAGGCAAGCAGTTTGATCATGTTAATACCTGTATTTTCAAGTATTTATGTTGTTTACAAATTCTATGTATGCATTGCTAGTTTGTGTTAAACTATTGTCGTTAGTGGACCTAGTAGATGCATTTCCTTAGGCAAATGATTATCCTTTACTACCATGAGCCTAAGTTATTGCTGTGATTTAGAGTTCGTGGATGAGCTCTTGTCACTTAGTAGTTTTGCGGATTAATTGCTTAGCCATGCTTAGTTTCCGGTAGAAATGGGCGGTTATCGACTTGTCGATAACCTTGATCACACAAATGCTTACTATGTATCTATATTTTGGCTTGATGCTATGTTCAATTGCAAAAACCAAAACTAAAAGCAAAAGGATTTGGACTTGGGCACAATGGTAAGACGGTGTGATTTTTGGGTGTGACTGGAATGGTGCCCGAGTCAATTAAGGACCGAACATCTTGTGAGTAACTGTTATCCAGGCAATTTGTGCGTGCTAACCACACTAGATGGTATGGGACCTCTCTTGACTTAGTACTTTGGCGTGTATTGGCTTCGGGTCGTAGGGAGTCGTAGGAGGGATGGTGCTGGGAGCATTGTAGTGTCCGAAAGGCTTCCCCCGTGATGGTTGGTTGTCTTTCGGCTTGCAATGTAAGCGTATGGGTTTCTATCCATACGAGCGGCTCGTAGTTAATGCACAAGATTGGAAACGCCTCGTAGGACTTAGCGTGTGACACACCTTGGAAGTGTGCTTTATGGCTTAAAGCGCGTCTAAAGTGTGGGTACATTGGTACACCCCGCAGGTTAAAACTATTCGAATAGCCTCGCCCTAGGTTATGGACACGCTTGGGTAAGCTTTTCAAGAGTTAGACTACAACCTTTTAATTAAAACTTGATGGGTGGTGCGAATCGGGATTCATGCTATGTTGTGGTGGCTATTGGGATAGTCACTTCCAGTGGTTACTTGTATTTATTATTGTTTCATTGTATATTCAACATCAAAGCAGATTTGCAAACTTGCTTTTAAATGTATTACATTATTGCAAATAAAGTTGGCTTTGTGCAAATGAGACATATAACCTCCACTTAAATAAGCCTCGCATATAGCATATGAATAGGTCTGCTATTCCACACGCGGTCTTATGAGTACCTTGTGTACTCATTGTCCTTGCTTAAATGTAAATTGTTGCGAGCAAGAAGGTGAGCTCGATGGGCCTCACTTTTGTGAGTCAGTGTTGTGGTAGCTATGGGCGACTAGCTTGGCGCCCTGGCCGGTTGCCTTGTGGGTTGTGTTGGCTAACCTGGTCGACTTTTGTTCTTAGCCATCTTATGGCGCTTTTGCTCCATCATTCTTGTATATTGTGCTATTTGGCCATTGGCTCTTTTGTAATAACTTTACTTTATGTATGTCGTTGTTGAACTTAGTGTTAATTGTTGTATGGAAATGATGTATGATTTTGTGATGATGAGCGTGTGTTGCAATTCTGGGAAGCACATGTCCATCGAGGCTTAGGATATTTAATTAGTAATGCTAGAACCATATGGAGGTTAAGTATTACTAGTTAAATACCCCGGGTCCTCACAGAGTTGGTATCAGAGCCATACTGACCGTAGAAACCCCTAGCTTGGTCGCCTCTAGGATATTTTGAAAACTTACTTTCAAAAGGTTCATGAAAACGTAAGTAAGTTCTCAGATTTTACTCCTTACCTATCTTAGCTTGCTCATCTTACCCTCCTCTTATCAAGTTTTGAAAAATTGTTTTCCTCTCATCTTCTTCTAAAAGATAGTCATTGTCGTTTAAATTGGATTTTGGGGATCAATGAGTTGGCAAATTGAAGTGTTGGCTGCCCTTCTACAAGGTTTTGAAGCTTCTAGAATGGTAAATTTCGACTAGGAGCTTGGATGCAAAATCTGGTCAGCAAGCGTCAATTTCCGGACAGTAAGCTCAAAGGTTCTAGATAGGATAGAAAATGAGAGGTTAATTAACTAAAACTTATGGGAATAAAAGGGTAAGAAGTGATATGAGTTAGCTACGTGTTTGACCCTGATGTAGGTGATTTTTCCTTGCTTTTTAGCTGTGTTAAGCCAAGGGATGATTTCTGAAATTTTACCTTCCTAAACTGATTGCTCGTTCTTCCATACGAGTGAGTCATACTGGGAAGTGGATTCTGTAAATTGAGATCCTGCATTGAATTTGTGCTGGTTTTAAGCTTTTGGCATTCATTTTGTGGAGATGTTAATGGTTTTTCCTTGCCTTCAGTTTTCAGGCTTATCCCTTATCCATCTTAGTATCTGCTTCCACCCAACTTTCGGTTAGATTCTCCTAGCTAATCGCTCACCTACCTTGTTCTTATATGCGATAGATGGGTAGCTGGTATTTGGTCAAGGAGACGCGTGCGGAGTACGTGGACGGGTATCCCGCACTGCTGCGAGATATGATGTGGCGTGCCAATTTCACCTATCAACCGGAGTATGCCATCTACCGTCGGATCGAGGACTGGAATGGAAGAGTATCGATGCGTGGTCAACGCCATCGCAAGACAAGTGACCGGCAGTGTTCGTGCATACCGTTCACGCCACCTCGCCATGGCCATTCAGAAGCGCCAAGAGAGTTATGAGTCAACTTCGCTTGACTTGACGAAATTGTCTCACCACTCCTCGACCATTTCCCAAAGAGGTTTTGAAGCGACGAAACGCATTCGCCAAATCCAGCCGAGAAGATCCTTGCGCGCCGCGGTTGGCGAGGTTGGTCCACATCATGGACCAAGTTCATCGCCGCAATCTATTTGAATTGTTAGAAACTCGGCGCCGCCTCGTGGAGTCCTGGAGTACCTCGGGATCGGGTTAGCATGAACCACGCTCCTCGCAACGCGCTTTATGGTGCCAATGAGACCTCCCCACCGCCGCGACACCACCCAAGTTTCGACTTCCGGCGACGGGGCTAGTGCTCGCCTGCTGGGCGCGCATGCCAAGTCCGCATGACAGCGGGATTTCCTAGCAATCGGAGGTCCGATCTCCCAAGGTCATGTTTCTTTATTAGGATCCCCAAGGCGTCTCTTCAACCCTTTGTCTCCCCTGGACACCGGATCACCTAGAGCTCATCTTCTGGACGAATTCCCTGTGAACTTCAACAGGGATGACCACATCTAGGTGTATGGGAACTACCATGGAAGTTGTGTCCAGCTAATAGCTGTCCTTTGGAAAAATGTAATAGGATATCACCCATTCAGTTATGTATGTTGTGTAAGACTCTGTTGTGGGGGCAGTAGCCTTTTCCCTTCCTCAATTAACCAAAAAGGAGTCTTTTATGCTAGGACTAATTGGTGCTCTTTAATTTGAATGGCGCTTCCCCTTCCCTATACGTCCAAGGGCATCTTATACCTGTTATTGCCTCAAATTTCTGTGGCCTAAAGGGCCATAGCTCCCCTAACAAACTAGCTGCGGAGGGATGACTCCGTATAGCTAGTTATCAAGTCAAGGTCTCGTTCGTTAGTGGAGTAACCAGACAAATTGCTCCACCAACTGAGTATGGCCTTGGTTCCTCCAAGAAGCTAGCTGTGGAGGGATGACTCTGCATACCTAGCTAGCAGACTGAGATCCCATTGTTGGCGGAATTGACCAGACAAATCGCTCCACCAGCCAACGACGGCCTTGCACCATCAACCATAGAACCTAGAAAGATCTCTTAGTCTGTCGATCCTTGGTATATCTGGACCTGGTAAGTTTCTCTGTGTCGGATAAAGTGACACGTTTTCTACCAGTCAAAACCAAGATTCGTACCGGTCACTTGGCTAAGTTGTACGCCTCAAGAATCATAAGCTTGCAAGGCACCAATGGTGCTCTGTGCCCGTGTTCAGACTACCCCTCTTTCTTTTCCGAGTGAGCCAAATCTTGGAACGAGATTTTTTGTGAGGGGGGGAGAATTGTAACATCCCAAGTTTCAGACTTTTGTTTCAAATGTAAGAAAATGAGTAGAACTTAAAAACTTTTCTTACATCTTGTATTTCCTGTATGACCTGGACATGTGTTGTAAAGGAATCATGGGAATACAAAAATCACAAGTCATTTTAGTCCACATCTTATTCTTCTTAGACACTCTTGTTCCATCTTGTGATATTCTCCTGAAATAGTTATCATAAGTTCTTGGGTTGATGTGTGATCCTCTAAAAGTTTCACAATTTTCTGAATTGTTCGAATATTTTGGAGGTCACTCAAACCCAAATCAAATTCAGTCAAATCGGGACAAAGACTCTTGTGAAATTTTTGGAGGAAAATGTATAGCACAAAACCTCTCGCAAAATTTACACAATGTCTCCTCTCGCATTGGGTGATCCGGGACGCCCAGACCACCCCATGTGAATCAGACGCATGTGACCTCCCTCGGCCCCGTTTTCTTCCTCCCGACCTCCTGCAGTCCGGTCGCCATGGTTTTTCCTGCACTGCGCGTGTGTCGTGTCGTGAGCGCTTGGGAGCAGTGGCTTGTCACTTTTTGGTCCTTCCCAATGCCTCTTTCTCGCCATGCATTAATTGTGTCGAGTTCAGCCCTAAAAGAAGTCATCCCCACCGCTCGCCTTGTCTAATCTAGCTTGTCCATTGGTTGGACTTTGGCGGTGTAATCCGAGGGTTGCCGTTGCTCGTGGCCTTGCTCCTTTGGTCGCAAAGACCCCCGAGCTCCTCCTCTATCCTTTAGACTCACTCTACCACAACCAGCCTCATTGTAGTCACTTGAGCTCATTTCTCAAAACTCCGAGACCGCCATTGTTGGGTGTTGGAGCTCCAAAGGCCATCCGAGCTCAGTGGTCCCCAAGTTCTTGGTTTGTCTTTTGGTCATCTTGATCACCTTAAGCTTTCCCCGACTTGCTTGGTTCACCTTTGTAGAGGTGGACAAGTTGGGAGGTGGCGCCGGGTCGAGATCACCTTTTCTCCATCACCTGTGAGGACTCCCGCTTATTTGGTTTGTAATGTTTAACCAACCACCGGTCCTAACATCACAAATCAAATAATCGATCTCGAGGTATGTATACTTCCTAAAGCAGATACACACCAGCATAAAATTAGACATCAACTCCATTCCACACATAGAGTCCAAACATCACACTACAAACGGAAGATAAACAAATAGCAAAGATATTACGTATATAGGCCGACTGTGCCACAAGATACACAAATAACAAAAGAAGACAATGAAGCAAAAGTGCCATAAGATGGCTATAAACAAAGCCAATCGCGTGCCTTCAACCCACAAGGCATCCGACCGACCGCCAAGCCTAGTCGTCACCCACGGCGACAAAGACACCACGTATGAGGACCCCGAGGCTCACCTTCTTCCTCTCGCAACAAAAACATTAAGCAAAGCACCGAGTACAAAGATTGTCTTTGTACCGCAAGATCGACGTGTGAACTAACAGACTGCTCATATGCTACATGCAGCTTGTTTAGTGGAGGCCATATGTTTTATTTGCATAAAGCCAACTTTATTTGCAATAAGGTAATACAGTTTGAAGGCAAGTTTGCAATTCATTTTAAGATTGAAATAACAGTAAGGGTAATAATAAAAAAGCGAAAGATAAATGAAATTTAGAAGTGACTATCCCAATAGTCACCCCAACAATAGCACGAATCCCGCATTCGTACCACCCATCAAGTTTTAATTTAAATGTTGTAGTCTAGTTCTTACGGGCGATCCGAGCGTGTCCATAACCTAGACGAGGCTATTCGAATAGTTTTAACCTCGCAGGTGTACCAATGTACCCACACTTCGCATCGCCTTTAAGCCAAAACACACTTCCAAGGTATGTCTGCACTGCTAAGTCCTACGAGACTTTTTCCAATATTGTGTATTAACTTCATGAGCCGCTCGTATGGATAGAAACCCATACGCTTACATGGTAAAGCCGAAAAGACAACTACCCACTCAGATAAAGCTTTCTGACAACTACCATGCTCCCACCTCCGTCCCTCCCGCGACCTCCTGCGACCCGAGCCAATACACGCCAAAGTACTAGGTCAAGAGAGGTCCCATATACTCTAGTGTGGTTAGCACGCAAAATGCTCAAGACGGTGGCGCAAGTAACTGGTCCTTAATCGACTCGGCACCTTTCCAGTCACACCCAATGTATCACACCAGCCTTACCATTGTGCCCAAGTCTAAATCATTTTTGTTTTCATTTTTAATTTTGCAATTAAACATAGCAAAAAAATGCTAAAACATAAAGCTATAGTAAATTTTTGTGTGATCAAGGTTACCGACTAAAGTCGATAACCGCCAGCTTCTACCGATAGCTAAGCATGTCTAAGCAAGTTGACCTGATCTACTAAGTGACAAGAGATCATCCAATGATCTCTAATCACAAAGAAATAACCTAAGCTCGTAGTAGAGACCAATATTTTGTCTACGGATATGCAACACGGATTTAACTAATCAATTTAACACAAATTAAGCAATGCATACATACAATGAAACAAAATATTAATCTTTAAAATACCGATTAAACATGATCAAACTCGCTGTTCGGCCGCCGTTGCTCAATATGGTGCGGAGGATCGTCCTCGTGGTTGCCGCAAATATCGAAGCCTAACGATCGAACATAACAAAGAAATAAGAACGAATAACACCGACAAAACTCAAACATTCAACAACATCAAACAAGCCAAAACTCACACAAAGAGCTACAGAGATGATTCAAATAGACATGCTTTCATGATAGACCTATCCACTCACTTGATTTACCAAGATAACCACAAAATCAACCCTTTTATATGTTTTAATCTTTCTACGGACTTTGATGGTGATTGTGTGCACATCTATTATTTAATCATCAAGTTAACACATCAAGAACAAATGATTATCGATGAGAGCACGTAACCTATAGGAAGCTATTGAAACATTAACTAGATAATCACCAACCATTGGATGCTAACAATTTTCTAATTGAGGTAGGGCTTTAATAAAATTCAGCTACTAAGACATCTAAGTATCACACCAACATATAGGAAGGTTAACCATAACAACATGCTATCACTACAAGGCCTTACTACATCGTAAAAGTAGGAAAACAAGTACAGACAAACCACTAGCTCCAATAACAACTTCTTAGATTACTCATGCCAACAAGGGTTTTAAAATCTAGAACCGCTAACTAACATAATTCCTTACCAAACACTATTTCTTAAGCAATTTATCAAGTCTAACAGACTCTACATAGCATAATCATGAAACCAAATTTCAGTTTAGTGACAAATAAAAACGACAAAATGTGGATCAAACAGAGAACTAGAACTAAAATGCTTTCAAACCTCCAATACCAAACTTTGATCATGCAATGAGAGTGAACTAATGAACAACCGAAATCATGATTAGCAGCCAACTACAAAGTTTCGTGGAGGTGGGCTTCACCGCTAGCCACGTGGCAAAACCGAAGAACGTAACAACTCGGGTGCGCTGACTCGGAAGTCGACGCTGGCGATGAGTGGCGGCGCGGGCGTGGCGACGGCCAAATGGGTTGCTTGAGGACCACAAGCCGAGGGTGGTCGCGGGTTGGCCGAGAAGCACCGAGGTGGTGCGGCGACGAGCACGCCGCCTACAGCGGAGGTGATAAGGTGCGCTACACCGAGAGGTAGACAACAAGAATTAGCGCACGCATGGGCATCGTGAGTTACCAGAACTCACCGAATGACGCGGAGCTCAAGAGGTCACGAGATGGCCCGCTGACGAGAACGGCCAAGGCATCCAGGGTCACCGAGGAGGAGCAACCGAGCAAAAATAGAGGAAAAGAGAGATGGGGTAGCTCGAGTGAGTGCACTAGATGAAAGCAGCGCGAGCAATTGCTCTAGGAACTAACTCACGGAGATGGGGACGAAACCCAACTTTCTACCAAGAAGGGGGACACCAAAATTCAACGGCTCCGAGAATAATACTTCAAATTAGTTGAGGGAAAGACATGACAGAGTCCGAACACGATCCGACGCTAAAAGGAGAAGATGAGCTTCATCGGTTGTGGTGTTGACACGGCGGTGGCGGCACGGCCATGCACTCCGAGCTCGAGCACAACTATGAATTGAGCTCGGAAGGAGCAATGAGTGATAGGGGATCGCCTAATGGTGTCTAAAGAAGGAAGAGGAGCTATGGGTGAGCTTAAGTAGGGACGAGGGCGGAGGAAACAAGAGGCGGAGCTTCTGCACCGAGATGCAAGGAAGAAAAGCGGCGAGACAAAGAGGTAGATGACGGCGACACGCCGCACTGTGGCATGGGCTAGCAGCGGGTGATGCGGCCGAGGTGAAGCGCGCGAGGAAACCGAGAATGGACGGCGAGGCGAGGTGGCGCGCATGCATGCTGCCGCCGGCACTCAGCACTCGAACGAGAGGTAGGTGACGACCTGACAAGAGGGGCCCGCTCACGCCGCTGTAAATAAGATGGCGCGAGCTCGAAGTCAAGGCGGCGCGAAACTGGTTTGACTCGACCATTTTCACTCGACCGCTGGATCCGAGATGGACGGTCGAGATTGATGTATGCATTCGACAGTCGGTTGCATGCGCGCACGCGGATCGCTCGATTCAGACGGACGGCCGACGCCATCGACGCATCGCGTGCAACTAGTTGGTTCGACCGAGCTGCGGCAGTGAGCCTGACTCGAGCCCGAGGTTGGGTCCGAGCCCGAGGAATGTTGATTTTAGTTTTTGATTTAAAAGACAAGAGAGGGTTTGGGAAATTTTTAGAGGTAGCTCCAGAGCTCCAAAAATTTCAAATTTTTATGGTAGCTGCTAGGGACAGAGGACAACCTTGTGAAATTTTTCCAGGGGTTTTCATGCACTAGATTTTTCCCACTAAAATTCACAAGCTGCTGTCCAGAGGTTTGACCAGATTTCTAAACTGGTTTGACTTGGGCATTCAAATAGCAAACAAAATCTAAAAATTGTGAAATAATTCAGAGAGGTAGCTAGGATGATCAAGATGCTAGGAAAATATTTGCAGAGGATGATCACAAGTTTGAAGGCTAAGACCTGATAACAACAATTTCCAATCACAAGAATTAAATTCTAAAATTGAAATTGCTAGGAAATTGTAGAAACTTTCAAATGATTTGAAGAGACAACAAAAGTTTTTATTTCTCCTCAAAATTTTACATTTGAAATACAAACCCTAAGTTAGGTCATATAAATCTCTCCCTTACAGAATCTCATCCAGATTCTCGATCACCGGGAGAAGAAGGATGGGTAACCGCTGCGAAGGCGGTCTTCCCGCTCCCATGTGGCTTCATCCTGAGTGGTTCGACCACCGAACTTTAAGGAACTTGATCACACGGTTCCTTGTTCTACGCTCACTTCTTCGAGGATACGAACGGACGCCACGATAAGACGTATCTTCCCCGCACATCGATATTTTCCAATGGTGTTTCTCAACCGAACACGAGGCACTTCTTCAATTGCGACACATGGAAAACATCATGCACCCTCAAGTGTAGCCGGCAAGTCTAACTTGTAAGCAACGCCCCCACTCTATCGATGATGCGTAGGGTCCACATACCGAGGAGCCATTTGCCCTTGACCAAACGACGATGACCTTTCGCAGGTGAGACTTGAGATACACAAAGTCATTGGGCCGAAATCTCACCACGGCGACGCCGACCGCATAGCTCTTTCGCTCGATCGAGCACGCGCAGTGCTCACGAATCAACCGCACTTGACTTTCCGCTCATTGATGGAACTCGACCAAAGAACCGCCTTTCACCGCCTCTCACTGGTTCAATGGTATTTCGCACGCCCCCATACAAAGCCTCAAACGGTGCCATACCGAGACTAGCCTCGAAGTCGTTGTTGTAGGAGAACTCGGCAAGTGGTAGGCACTTCTCCCAATTCTTCCCATAGGAAAGGACACAAGCACGGAGCATATCTTCAAGCACCGATTGACTGGCCTCGTCACTACATCGGCTCGAGGATGGTAGGTCGAAATTTGAAAGAAAGACGGTACCCATGGCCTCCTCGCAGTCGCGCTGCAAAATCGGAAGTGAAAAGAGAGCCACGACCGACACTATCGTCGCGGGCACACCATGCGCATCACAATGCGATATGTAAAGATCCGCTAGCTGATTCACATCAATCTTCGATCGACCGAAGGAAATGGGCCACTTTCCAATCGATCAATTATAACCCATAGTGCATCCTTTCCAAGAAGCACGGGGCGCACTGATAAAATCCATGCCTGCTGTAATCCCACTTCCATTCTCGTATAGGCAAGGGCCAAGAAGACTACGGACGCCGATGTTCGCCTTGACACGACAACATGTGTCACATCCGCAACGAACCTGGCAATCTCTCGCTTCATGCGAGTCCACCGTAACCTCCGACGCAGATCTTGGTACATTTTAGTGGCCCCGGATGGATGGACAAAGGTGAATCATGGCCTCTCAAGAATCAAATCCCGCAACTCGGGACCTTTGGGACCACAAGACGCTGCCCAAAACCACACAACACCGCGCTCATCTTCTCAGGAAACACTTGGCCGATCCATTCCTCGATGTTCCGCTGATTTTTCCCACACCATCATTCGATTGTTGTGTCGCCTTGATTTGATCCACCAAGGTCGGTTGCACAACCAAGGCGAAAAGGAGCCATGCTCAACCAAACCCAAGTTGAGACGCCGAATTCCGCAAGCAAGCAGTGTTGTCGCTTTTGGATCATCGTGAGTATTGCAATACACTTTTCGCCAAGTGCATCAAGAACTACATTGGCTTTGCCAGATGATACCAATACCCATGTCATAATCTTTGATTAATTCTAGCCATCTCCTTTGCCCGAGGTTCAGATCCGCCGAGTAAATAAGTATTTCAAACTCTTATGATCTGAATACACACTACACGCTATATCGATCAAATAATGCCGCCAAATCTTGAGTGCATGAACCACCGCAGCAAGCTCTAAATCATGGGTGGATAGTTGAGCTCGTGAGGTCTCAATCGCTCGATGCATAGGCAACCGCTTTGCCTTCCGCATAAGAACACACCCAAGCCCCGACGAGAGGCATCGCAATAAATATCAAGCTCTTGTGGATATCGGGAAGAGTAAGGATCGAGTCAAGTCAATCGCCGCTTGAGCTCCCAAAGCTCTCATCACAAGCAGAGGACCACAAACTTCTTATCCTTCTTAAGCAATTCAACATCATCTTTTGCGATCTTGGAGAAGTTCTCGATAAAGCGGCGATAGTAGCCCGCTAAACCAAGAAAACTCCGCACATCGTTGACTCACTTGGCCGCCCAAGATAGAACATCGCGACTTTGCTCGATCTACAAATATTCCTCCAAATTAAAGAACATGGCCCAAAATGCCACTTCCTTCAACTAACTCACATTTGTCGAACTTCGATACAACTGATGCTCCCGCATTTGCCCAAAACAATCTTCGATGCTCAAGATGCTCGCTCGGCTTGGAATAGATAAGAATGTCATCAATAAAAACCACCACAAATTTGTCCAAATACTACATGAATACGAATTCATAAGGTTCATGAACAACGCCGAGCATTGGTCAAACCGGAAGACATGACGGTACTCGCATGCCATAACGAGTAGTGAAAGCCGCTTTGAATATCTCACTCGATCCGGACTTGATGATAGCCCGATCTCGTATCAATCTTGGAGAACACCGAGCTCCGCATAACCGGTCAAAAGATCATCAATGCGGGCGAGGATATTTGTTCTTCACCGCCACTTCATTGAGAGGACGGATCAACACACATGCGCAAAGTCTTGTCCTTCTTCTTCACAAAGATCACCGACAACCCCAAGGAGATGAACTGGACGGATGAAACCCTTTGCTTGTAGCTCGCCAAGTCGCTTCTTCAATTCTTCTAGCTCATTGGGAGGCATCCGATACGCGCCTTCGAAATTGGGGCGCATCGGCAAAGAACTCGATGACAAACCTGTGTCTCGAACCTGAGGCATCCTGTGCAAATCTTCGTGAAAGACATCCACAAAGTCGATACTATGGGAACATCTTGAATTTGCAAGGTCGGCTTTGCTTCTAATGCACATAGACACGGGCCCGGCCGTGCGAAACCCGACTTGCTCACCCAAGGGTCGTAAGATAGACAATCTTCTGGCACAATCGATTTGCCCCAAGTGTTGGGACAACCAATCCATGCCAAGAATCACATCCGACTCGCGAATCGAAAGGTAATGAGATTTGCCAAAATCCCACTCCTTCAACTATGATAGGAACATCCCGACATCAGAATCACCTCTCATTTCCGACCCCTGAGAGCTTAATGAGTAAAGGAATCCCAAAGGAACACAAGAAGACCACTAGCAGAGAGCAAATGATCTTGAAATAAAAGAATGCGATGCTCCGTAATCAAATAATACCGCAAAGGACGGAATTAACAAGAAGTGTACCAATCACGACATCCGGCGCCCCTGAGCCTCCTCACCGAGCAGATGGTTGACTCGACCACACGCCGCACTCGGTCTTCGGACAATCTTCCGTCGTGGGTGACCACTTCGCCCGCGTCCTCCATTAGGACGAGGGCTGCAACACTCGAGGGCGTGCATTCGCATAATGGCCCTTGTTGTGGCAACAAAAACAAGTCACCTCGCCGCCGGATTGCGAGGCCGCTCGGCCGATCGCAGCGCACGCGGTCAAACACCGCCCGCGGTGGGCGAGGAGCTGGTGCAGATGGTCTCGCGCCACGGAGCAAAAGAACGGGCCATCAGTGCCGCCCACCGAGGCTTAACGAGGCCGGTGTGAGTAGACCGATGTGCCTCCCATTTGCGCTATGGACTCGCCGCTTTTGCCTTATGCTCGCAACAATGGCCTTATCTACCAAGGCCCGAAAGTTCGAGAAGTTCACAATGGATAGCTTGTCCTCGCAGCCTCCTGACAAGCCATCCATAAATTTCTCCCGCTAGCCTCATCTCGAGGCCACCACCCTGAGCATAACGAGCCAAGTGATTAAACTCGTATAGATACTCCACACGCATTTGCGCTCTTGCTTGAGCGAGGAACTCCTTCTTCTTCCTTCATCGTGCCATCCGGGATGTGGTCCGACGAAAGCCGACCGAACTCCTCCCACGCGACCACATGGTCGCGGGCCGCATGGCGAGATAGTTCTCCCACCATGAGAGTCGCGCCCTCGTCGGTGGGACGCGAAGAGCGCCTTATCTCCGCGCCGCATCAGCCATGTTGAGCTTCCGCCAACCATGCGCAGCCAATCATCCGCATCGAGAGGGTCCTCGTGAGCGGAGAAAGTCGGTGGTCGCAGACGAGGAACTCTACAAGTCCCCGCGAGTCCGGTGTCCGCCACCACCGGGCAGGAGTGGAGGTATTCCTAGCAATAACCTCCAAGATGCGCTGCTCGTCCATGCGGTAAGCCGCCGATCCGAGCGAGAACTCACCATGGTCTGAGGAGGGGAAGCTCCTCATTATGACCAAACACTGACCGCCACGCTGCTCTCCCGGCCATCCTGCTTTACTAAGACAAGTTAGCAACAAATTTAAGAGCAAGAAAGCCCAAAATTCATGAAAGCAAATTCCGTAAACAAACACAAGGCGTGATAAAGTTTGACCAAGAAAAATCGGACACATAGCAACTCATACATATCTTACCCTTATGCTCCCACAAATTTTACTTAGACTTAATTCTCTATGGTTCTCCCAAAGACCGATTCTACCAAGAGTAACTATCTTTTGAAAGGAAAGAGAGAAACCAAGTTTTAAACTCAAATTAGAGTAAGATGAGAGTAGAAGGCTAAGATAGGTAAGGAGTAAAATCTGAGAATCAGCTAGGTTTTCATAAACCTTTTATGATTTGAAGATAAGACTTTCAAAATATCCTAAGGATCGACTATGCTTAGGTTACTACGTAATGGCTCGATACCAACTTTGTGAGATTCCCAGCTTATTTGGTTTGTAATGTTTAACCAACCACCGGTCCTAACATCACAAATCAAATAAATCGATCTCGAGGTATGTATACTTCCTAAAGCAAAGATACACACCCCTGCATAAAATTAGACATCAACTCCATTCCACACATAGAGTCCAAACATCACACTACAAACGGAAGATAAACAAATAGCAAAGATATTACGTATATAGGTGGGCGATGTGCCACAAGATACACAAATAACAAAAGAAGACAATGAAGCAAAAGTGCCATAAGATGGCTATAAACAAAGCCAATCACAGCCTTCAACCCACAAGGCATCCGACCGACCGCCAAGCCTAGTCGCCACCCACGGCGACAAAGATACCACGTAAGTGAGGACCCCGAGGCTCACCTTCTTCCTCTCGCAAAAAACATTAAGCAAAGCACCGAGTACAAAGATTGTCTTTGTACCGCAAGATCGACGTGTGAACTAATGCACTGCTCATATGCTACATGCAGCTTGTTTAGTGGAGGCCATATGTTTTATTTGCATAAAGCCAACTTTATTTGCAATAAGGTAATACACTGAAGGCAAGTTTGCAATTCATTTTTAAGATTGAAATAACAAGAAGGGTAATAATAACAAAAGCGAAAGATAAACAATTTAGAAGTGACTATCCCAATAGTCACCCCAACAATAGCACGAATCCCGCATTCGCACTACCCATCAAGTTTTAATTTAAATGTTGTAGTCTAGTTCTTACGGGCGATCCGAGCGTGTCCATAACCTAGACGAGGCTATTCGAATAGTTTTAACTCTGCAGGTGTACCAATGTACCACACTTCGCATCGCCTTTAAGCCAAAACACACTGAAGGTATGCAGTCACAGCTAAGTCCTACGAGACTTTTTCCAATATTGTGTATTAACTACGAGCCGCTCGTATGGATAGAAACCCATACGCTACATGGTAAAGCCGAAAAGACAACTACCCACTCAGATAAAGCTTTTCTGACAACTACCATGCTCCCACCTCCGTCCCTCCTCGCACCTCCTCCCGCGACCCTGAGCCAATACACGCCAAAGTACTAGGTCAAGAGAGGTCCCATATACTCTAGTGTGGTTAGCACGCAAAATGCTCAAGACGGCGCAAGTAACTCGGTCCTTATCGACTCTGCACCTTTCCAACACACCCAACAGATCACACCATCTTACCATTGTGCCCAAGTCTAAATCATTTTTGTTTTCATTTTTAATTTTGCAATTAAACATAGCAAAAAAATGCTAAAACATAAAGCTATAGTAAATTTTAGTGATCAAGGTTACCGACTAAAGTCGATAACCCGCCGCTTCACCGATAGCTAAGCATGTCTAAGCAAGTTGACCGGATCTACTAAGTGACAAGAGATCATCCAATGATCTCTAATCACAAAGAAATAACCTAAGCTCGAGTAGTAGAGACCAATATTTTGTCTACACAGATATGCACTTCTACGATTTAACTAATCAATTTAACACAAATTAAGCAATGCATACATACAATTTAAACAAAATATTAATCTTTAAAATACCGATTAAACATGATCAAATCGCTTGCCTCGCCGCCGTTGCTCAATATGGAAAGTGAGGATCGTTCTCGTGGTTGCCGCAAATATCGAAGTCAACGATCGAACATAACAAAGAAATAAGAACTAATAACACCGACAAAACTCAAACATTCAACAACATCAAACAAGCCAAAACTCACACAAGCAGCCTACAGAGATGATTCAAATAGACATGCTTTCATGATAGACCTATCCACTCACTTGATTTACCAAGATAACCACAAAATCAACCCTTTTATATGTTTTAATCTTTCTACAGACTTTGATGGTGATTGTGTGTACATCTATTATTTAATCATCAAGTTAACACATCAAGAACAAATATTATCGATGAGAGCATGTAACCTATAGGAAGCTATTGAAACATTAACTAGATAATCACCAACCATCGGATGCTAACAATTTTCTAATTGAGGTAGGGCTTTAATAAAATTCAGCTACTAACACATCTAAGTATCACACCAACATATAGGAAGGTTAACCATAACAACATGCTATCACTACAAGGCCTTACTACAATTGGTAAAAGTAGGAAAACAAGTAGAGACAAACCACTAGCTCCAATAACAACTTCTTAGATTACTCATGCCAACAAGGGTTTTAAAATCTAGAACCGCTAACTAACATAATTCCTTACCAAACACTATTTCTAAGCAATTTATCAAGTCTAACAGACCTACATAGCATAATCATGAAACCAAATTTCAGTTTAGTGACAACAGAAAAACGACAACAGGATCAAACAGAGAACTAGAACTAAAATGCTTTCAAACCTCCAATACCAAACTTTGATCATGCAATGAGAGTGAACTAATGAACAACCGAAATCATGATTAGCGCCTAACTACAAAGTTTCAGGAGGTGGGCTTCACCACCGCCAGGCAAAAACCGGCAAGAACAACTCGGGTGGCGCTGACTGAAGTCGACGCTGGCGATGGAGTGGCGCGGGCCGTGGCGACGGCCAAATGGTTGCTTGAGGACCACCGGCCGAGGGTGGTCGCGGTTGGCCGAGAAGCACCGAGGTGGTGCGGCGACGAGCACGCGCCGGCAGTGGAGGTGATAAGGTGCGGCTACACCGTAGAGGTAGACAACAAGAATTAGCGCCGCAGATGGGCATCGTGAGTTACCGTGAACTCACCGAATGACGCTGAGCTCAAGAGGTCACGAGATGGCCCGGCGACGAACCAGCGGCGCGATCCAGTGGGTCACCGAGGAGGAGCAACTCCGAGCAAAAATAGAGGAAAAGAGAGATGGGGGTAGCTCGAGTGAGTGCACTAGATGGAAGTAGCGAGCAATTGCTCTAGGAACTAACTCACCGAGATGGGGACGAAACCCAACTTCTCGGCCAAGAAGGGGGACACCAAAATTCAACGGCTCCTCGAATAATACTTCAAATTAGTTGAGGGAAAGACATGATGAGTCCGAAACACGACCGACGCGAAAAGGAGAAGATGAGCTTCATCTGGTTGTGGTGTTGACACGGCGGTGGCGGCACTCATGCACCTGCAGCTCGAGCACAACTATGAATTGAGCTCGGAAGGAGCAATGAGTGATAGGATCGCCTAATGGTGTCTAAAGAAGGAAGAGGAGCTATGGTGAGCTTAAGTAGGGACGAGGGGAGGAAACAAGAGGCGAGCTTCGGCACCGAGATGCAAGGAAGAAAAGCACGAGACAAAGAGGTAGATGACGGCGACACGCCGCACTGTGGCATGGGCAGCAATGGTGATGCGGCCGAGGTGAAGCGCGCGAGGAAACCGAGAATGACACGGCGAGGCGAGGTGGCGCGCATGCATGCCGCCACGACTCAAGACTGAACGAGAGGTAGGTGACGACCGACAAGAGGCCCGCCGCCGTCGACAAATAAGATGGCGCGAGCCCGAAGTCAGCGCGGCGCAAACCGCTGGTTTGACTCGACCATTTTCACTCCGACCGCTGGATCCGAGATGGACGGCCGAGATTGATGTATGCATTCGACAGGTCGGTTGCATGCGCCGCGACGTGGATCGCTCGATCAGCATCGGACGGCCGACGGCCATCGAGCGCACGCGGTGCAACTAGTTGGTTCGACCGGAGGCTAAGCGGTGCGATAGCCTGACTCGAGCCCCAGGTTGGGTCCGAGCCCGAGGAACAAAGTGATTTTAGTTTTTGATTTAAAAGAGAGAGGGTTTGGGAAATTTTTAGAGGTAGCTCCAGAGCTCCAAAATTTCTGAAATTTTTATGGTAGCTGCTAGGGACAGAGGACAACCTTGTGAAATTTTTCCAGGGGTTTTCATGCACTAGATTTTTCCACTAAAATTCACAAGCTGCTGTCCAGAGGTTTGACCAGATTTCTAAACTGGTTTGACTTGGGCATTCAAATAGCAAACAAAATCTAAAAATTGTGAAATAATTCAGAGAGGTAGCTAGGATGATCAAGATGCTAGGAAAAATATTTGCAGAGGATGATCACAAGTTTGAAGGCTAAGAATTGATAACAACAATTTCCAATCACAAGAATTAAATTCTAAAATTGAAATTGCTAGGGAAATTGTAGAAACTTTCAAATGATTTGAAGAGACAACAAAAGTTTTTATTTCTCCTCAAAATTTTACATTTGAAATACAAACCCTAAGTTAGGGTCTGTTATAACGCAAGCACATCATCGCGGATTTCGTCGGCCATCTCCGAGCTCCTCCGACCACCCCTCTGCCCCTCTCGCCTCAGTGCCCATTTCAGAGCTAATTCTGTGATTCTAGAGCTCGTAGATTTTTGTAGTCTTACCAGATTGGACTTCTTCCTCTCTCTCCGCTCACCGGCTGCCTCCAGTCATCGCGCGCCGCCGAGAGCACGCCCTTAGGT